>JAHQIW010000391.1:0-90638 GCA_019055375.1 Parelaphostrongylus tenuis
AAAAATCAGCTGTGAGTTATTCTCTGCAATCTATAAAACTTTAAAATGTGTTGAGTCTTCATTCAAACGATAGCTTTAGAACAATCATTATCAGCATGACTTTTCATTAGTCTCTTCATATCCTTCCTCCTTTAAATTAGCCACAGTCCTCTTAATTAGTATTACCTTAAACAAGTGTAGTAAGGCTATGATCAGATTGGTGTTTTTACTTCCGCGTCCGTCTAGATATAAGTAGGACACTTTGATAACTTATTGACAACACATATCTAAATACTTCTAAATTTTTCTGAGTTCTGCTTGCTTTTAAACGGAGGAAAAAACCCTATTCATTGGCCTAGCACGATATGAATCATATACGACTTGTTTGAGATGTTCCGCGTGTGAATTGTACATGATTCATGCTCTTCAAAACGCGTACTTGTTGTTCAGATTTTGAGAAAGGTATTAGAAATTTTTGTGACCTGGACTTGATGCTATGACCATGTGGGCATCTCTGTCATAGCTTGATGTCGGTGAGTTGACCACGAATATGATCAAAGCCTATTGATCCTTATCGCTTCATCCGCAAGTGTCTAATCTGAAGTCCTGCTTGTTCGAACGCATTGATGCTCACAGCCGAACTCTTGTTATGGAGAATGCCATCGTCGTCGACTTGTCTACTATAGCATGTTTCGAGGAACAGTTCTTTCCAATACCATCACCTGTATCACCTGTCGTCCCGTTGATCGTCGAGTGACTCGAGCAGGTACCAGCAACTCTTCCATTTTTCCCTATCGCGTGCAAGAGTAGACCAGTGGGTCCTCCTTGCTCTAGGAATTCGCTGAGCATCATATCTTTCTTCCATCGCTTTCGTGAAGAAATCGGACCAACGGGTCAGTGGTCTTCCTTTAGAGCGCTTGACGTCCCGAGGAATCCAGTCGGTAACGGCTCTCGTCCATCGGTTGTCGTTGAAGCGCATCACGTGTCCGGCCCACCTTATTTTCGATATCCTGGCGTGTAGAACGGCATCTCTGATTTTCGATCGTTGACGTAGGTCGGAAGTTCGTATCCGTTGTCTCATTTGCGAAATACGAGATACTCCTAGCATCGACCTTTCGACTGCGCGTTCGATAACGGCAAGTGATCTTTCATCCTGCTTACGTAGCGACCAGGTTTCTGCTGCATACGTTAGGGCAGGGATAATTGTCGAGTCGAAAAATTTTTCGACTCGACAATTCCAATACCATAGACGGAAATTAATGAGCCTTGTCCTGTTGTGTCAACTCCCGTGATAACACTGTACCCGAACTTCTCAACTTGCATGACCAGATCCTTACCAATAGAGAGCTCAATCGGATGATCGCGAATTGTAGGTGAAGATCACCTTATTCCTTCTAGATTCAGGCAGTCTAGAATGGCACAGACAACTGAACTAGCCTTTCGTCTTCATCCAACACTACGATAGTGCGATCTATTAGTGTCAAAACATTACGCCCATTAGATTTGTTGTTTTTGGGTCATACAGTATCCATACATGACAAGGCGCCATACATGTGTGGATCTACGTGAGTACAGAAGCTGTGTATCAGATTGGCGCACTATAAGAAGAATAAATCGTCCAAGGGCTCCTTTGTTCAAGCAAGTACACATTCGTCCTGAAATCCATGTTTCATTCGTTGTTAAACACTCGCAACTTATTATATACCGAGCGACTAAATTCAGGGATCTCCTGTGAGTAGGACCCGAATTACTGACTAGCAATGAACTGTTGTGGAAAGTTATCAAACGCTAATAAGAAGAGCCAAATCTACATTTATGGGATTGTTCTCATCGATTTATCAATTCCATGAAAAAGGATGCGTAAGAGAAAATTGTCATCAATTATGGAGAGAGAATAGTGCAGTGATTAATGATGCATGATATCAAGGAACAAAGTTCGCTCTTCTAACCCAACGTTTCCCAACAAGTCCACATGGGGGACGCGTGAGCTTGGCTATCCCCAAGATCTCTACAGCATTCTGCGATATATACAAAGGAGTGAAATCCTCAAGCAGCAGCCAAAATAGCACCCAAAATGGCTTATAGAGGATGAACGCGAAAAAACGAAGCTAATGCGAGATGTGCTAAGATCTGCATAAATTATGTGACGACGGATGAGATATTAAAAAAGCAGAACAAAGCAAAAATTAACTGTCAAGTTCTATCTTGACACAAACAAGACATGTATGACGCATTGGTTGAACGTTCACCAAGTTATCGGGCTCATAGAACTCAGCTATCAATTCATTTGCCTTCTCTGGTTCTAGAACACAGGAACATCCAGCACATCGACCATTACCTCTACCTCAACCTCAGATAGAGTTAGGAGGAATCGGAACAAAGGAGCACCATGCGTTGAGTTGGGCGACACAGTTCTTACGTACTTTATGCGCAAGTCTTCAAAAAACTCACTTTTTTCATGAAGAACTTTCCATAAGGACGAGGAATGTGACGGAACTTCTCTCAAATTCATTGTCACACTTCATACATAACGGAGATGCTTTTAAGATTTTTGCGTATTGATAAACTGATTTCGACTCAGAGTCTGAAAACTTTTGTCCTTACTTCTCCATTATAAGGCGAAAAATGATTATTCGACGCCATTCGCTGGACAAGATCTTTTACAAGAGTGTTAGTAATCATTCGAAATCTTAGATCGTTGGCTAGCGCGGTACTTGATAGCAATTTTGAAAAAAGCTTCTCTTTTTGATGTTGGCATAGAAGAGAAAGTTTTGTGTTTCACTTACCCATCTTTCTCTCAAGACTGAGCTCTTTCGTCAAGCTATTAGTAACCATTTGATAGCGTAGGATCTAAGATTCCAACATTGTGTTTAGCTTTTGGAAAGATCGCTTCTCTGCAGTGTCGCAGGAGAAATAATATTTCTTTACACACGCAATCATGTGCTCTTTGAACAATTCTCGGGCCGCACGGTGGGGCGACAAGGGGACTGGTGCGATCACCGATCGATTTTCTTACACGAAAAGCGATGGCTTTTGTTTGTTAGGAACTACTTCTGCGTCTTGGAAGAAACTTCAGACTGAACATATGACTCTGATACTACGAGATTTTCTCCACACATCCATGTGTTTTTCGTGCTTGGAGCGAAGAAATGTTTAAAATGCGCAGCTCATGGGAAACATTACTTTATTTTGAATTTCACAATATCATAAAAGAGTTCTTTGGAAAACCAGTTCGCGCTTACCAGAGATTCAAGCTTTCGAATGCTCACTAACACTATTATAAAAAATTCATTTTCAACGAATGGGATCGAATATTCTTTTGCCGCCTTGTAATAGATAAAAATCTTTTTTTCAAAAAGTAGCACCTCCATAAAGCGTGACCAATTTTGTTTGTATACTTCAAATTGGGGAAACGAAATTTCAGAGGTGTTCCGTCGTTAACTCGAGACGTTGATGGTACCAAGAAAAAGAGAAGGAAACCAGTATTACCTTATGATGTTATTTGACATTAACATTATCACATTGTATGAAAGTTATGCATATGAAAATTCTAAATTATTCCTGATGACAACTCTACATAGTTAATACATTTATAAGTACAATAAGCAAGTGCGAAGAGTTATACATGGATAGGAAGGAGCTCAGCATATGTTTATATTGACGGGTTATTATAATTAACATTTTGGGTGTCGTCAATTTTTTGTGTTTTTGAGCTCCTTTTAAAGCCCGTCTTCTCCTGCGTTGATTGGTATGTATTTTATCTACGTATCTCTAGATGGAGTTAACAAGCGAGCAAACTGTGTCCTCGCCCCAAGCCAGATTTATGCGTTCATTTGCCACCGTTGCATTTTAACCCAACAGCCATTCGTGCATCATCAACAACCTAACTTGCTCGCTTGTTAACAGCGTCCTGAAATAAGTAGACAAATTATGTACCAATCAACGTGAGTAAAGACGAGCTTTCAAATAAGTCCAAAAACACAAAAGATGGCCGACACCCTAAAAAGTTGCAAGCATTTTTTCAAGAAAATTTTTCACAACTAAGACGTTCGTTCATGGATATCTCCAAAGGTCATCTACTGGTGACCTCAACACACTCTTTGTTCTTTCTCTCAATGCCGACTGACCTATCTACGTGCTTTAAATGCCTTCTGATACTGGTTATTCACAAATTTTACAGAAATTCTTTCCTGAAACAACTTTCAGCTTGCTCGATGTATATGATTATAAAAAGGATATTTTATTATAAATTAAGGCAATGTTTATTCTGCACGAAACATATAAAACAATCACAAATGTAGAATGTAGACATTAGCTAAAAATAGGCTTTTTTTGAATTTCGCCATGAACATTTGATAAAGCTTGTGAGGATGTTTAAACCCCTTTCGAGGATGGTGCGTCACTGGTTTGCGTACGTTTCGGCGGTATAGCCCACTTCTTTAAGAGCCACACGCCCTACGCTGAACCCTGTTTTATAGCAGGAATGAGGAGAAGTTTAGTGATAGCACATGATATCATTGGTATTTGATTTGAAGAAAAAGGACAGCACAATACGATGTGCTATTACTACTACGTCTCCATCTTTGCTATAATGTAGGGTTCAGTGTGGGGCGTGTAGCTCTGGTGACGCGGGCGGTACCGCCGTAACGCTCGCAAGCCACAGATGTGTGAACCTCAGAAAGGTTTCAAACGTTCTCACAATCATTTAATCAAATATTTCATTTTTGAATTTCTTCGTCTCAATCGTTCTCATTCGGTGACTTTCATAGATAGCTTGAGGGCAACAATCAAGTTTGTACATGAACATGGTGTAGGTGATAATATTGTAAAATACGTAATTTTTACGGGAACCTTCATCACATTTCATAATGTGAATCTCAGCACTTTTTGGATTCGTGTCGAATCCTCGAACTCATTTTCTAGAAAAAGTTTAGACGATTTCACGTTTTCAAATTATTTCGAATATTTAATAACACCACCAAACGCAGAACCAAACTCGATGTTCAATTTTGTCCATCGTCATCATTTGGTATCCTTTTAGTGAATCAAAATCTGATGCATCATAGCTAGTGCTGCTGTGGGAGTTTCTTATGGAAATAATAGTGAGATAAGCTATGGATTTACAATACAATAGCCTATTACGCGCGAAAGAAGCAAAAACTTGAATTTCTCGATCGTGTTAAGCAACTTTTCTTCCATCTAGTTTTATTACGAGACTGCAGCTACATCTCTCATTACCTTCCTTTTCATTGCTGAAGCATTTTGAAAATCTTTACTAGCCAACGAGCCGGCGGTATCGTCTCAATCAGAACGACGAAAGTTCGCAACGAATGTCCACAACAATTGGTCTTTTTACGATGTTGGTTATCGTAGCCGTTATATGAATCGAGTAAAATGACCACTACACAAAAAGCGGAGTCTAAAGTGTTGCCTTTGATACGATACTCCATCCATGATGATGTAACCTAAGATCACACAGTTGTTCTCCACAATACAAAACGGTCCTTGAGCAACTGTCGATAGAGTTGTGTTTGCTCCTCCGGTGACAATCTATTCTGCAGCAATCGGATTAGTTTTAGTTAACACTGCAAATTTTGAATTCAAACTTTCAGTGAAGCTCGGTGTAGATGATCAATATTCTTCTTTCATTGATAAAGCCTGTGCACTACTCGATTCGTCTCAATGCGGAGACTACGATACCTACATCGTACGCTTTGTTTTCTTATATGTTAGCTAGCACTACTATAACTGCTGCAGGACGGACTGTCATCGGAAAAGCAAATACAGCTCGCTTGACAATTACTCAAGGACCGTCCTGTATCCTGTTGAATTGCCTAGTGATGCTAGTCACATCAACAGGCTGGAGTCTCGAGAAAAAAAAATCGACATTGGGAGCGCTACTTCTTTCGTGCAGTGATTCACTCTACTCGATTTGTCTCGATGCAACGTCTACGATAACCAAAGTCATGAGAAGAACACTTCTTATCAACACTCGTTTAGGGTCATGGTAATTATGATAAAGGCGATACCGCCGAAACGTTAGCTATCTTGAAGATTTTTCAAAGATCTTGTGTAAGATTCATCAATGAATGAAATATATCGATTATCTACACCGAGGTTTATTGAAAGGCGGAGTTCGAGAATCTATTCTCTCGTGCTTTTTCAACTGGAATTTCAGAAGGTGGAATTCAGAGCAGATCACCTAGAGCTGGACTTAAAGCGCTTGTGACGTGGGTTGTGGAATCCGTATCATGGAGAGATATGGAGTGATGGTTCCGTGTTCTGTCGTCAGAGTGTACGCTAATGATAAAACATGGTAGAAGAGACTTTAATAAAGCTTATCATATTTAAAACATGCCAGCATAATCACAAAAAAATATACTGTTCGTCAAAAAATGGTACTGCACATTACACGGGATTCCTTATCATCGACAATTCTTAAGAATTCTTTAATTGTTAATGTACTTCAAGAGTTCAGACTTTTATAAAATTGTAGAGAAGACTTTGCCCCATTTTCTTATAAGCGAAATGATAGAGCAAGATTGAAAAATATAGTAGAAGAAACTTATTTTTTGAGCTAATTTTTTTCCTAAGATTTAAAAATATCTTTACACTGGAAAACTGGGGTTGGAATCGTGAGAAGGTCATTATGGATTTCCTTCCTGTTACGGTTCATAAGCGGCGTATTGTGTGAATTAACACAATACGGTCGGCGTACTGTAGAAACTTTGATGAACTGAATTGCCGCAACATTCATTTTTCACTTACGAATCGAGAAGGAGTCGTTAACAGCCCCAACACTAATCGTGCAAAATATATGAACGTGCAATGAATTGCGAAGGTTACACAATAAGCGGCCAGCTGTAATTTCTTCAACCTGGGAAACTCAGAACAGCATATTTATTATAACCAACAATGGACAGAGCGTCGAAAGTGTGAGGCGCAGTACTCCAGGAAAAACCGTCTCCGGTATTGCAGATCAAGTATCGGTGGTGTCCTTTTCATCGTATTCTTGTCTGGTGTTGATCAAGTAAGTTAGCACAAGTTCATGGTTCTATTTAACAAATTTTAAGCCGAAATTTAAAGAGAAACGAGAGCTGTAAGGGTGAAGGAAGCCAATGAAGCATGAGAATTCGATGCCAGTTTTCCATAACGCGCTAAACAAAGGATAGTTAGGAATGAAAGTAGAGTCTCCTACTATTTGGCAAGAGTTCTACGAAGTATCGGTTTAGCCTACAGGCAATGCATCAGCTTTGTTCTTACATGAGCTGGTCTAAGGCATAACTTTTTTTGATTCCCAAATCATTCTTGTCTAGTAGTAACTAACCCAATCAAGACGACAGTAAAAATTGCTGCGTGCAGTGCGAATTGCAAAGCGGTGCTCAATTTTCGTAATCTAATTATGGTTTCTTCTAAGTTTCCGGAAAAAAATCTTGATTTTCCTGTTTACTTTGATATAGCACGTTATACTCTACACGCTGATATGCTCTTAGAGCACATATAGCTTTTATGTGTGAAAAAAGTTGGTTTGCTGCGCAGTCAAAATGATTTTGACACCCAGAATTGTAATAAGTTGCACAGGTAATATCACAATATAAATCTAACAGATGTTTTTCTATCGTTCTATGAGTATTCATTTTTTATACAACCACTTATACTTTAATGTGAAAATTGCTCCGCGTTGCAATCTTTACCACTGAACTTCCTTTCCAATTTTGCATGTTTTGCGTATTTTTCAGTTGAGTGCCTTCAAGGGAATTTTTCGCACATTTCTCGAATTTCAACCTTCAAAAATAACTTTAATGTGACTATGTGTAGGTGGATGTTTTCGTTCACCACTGAGCCTCAGACTCGGTCCGCCTTCTCCTTCATTTCTACCACTTGGACGCAAAGACATCGTTGATCTTTATTATAAATCGTAGTTCTTAATGCGAAAAAGGCAAATATTCTTGCACTGCAGAAAAATTTGTGTCAAAAGCCTTGGGCGTATTTGAGAAAATTAGCGAGTATTCTATTGCCGTTTGTTTAGTGATGGCACTCGCTAGTTATCCTCATTCAAGAATGGCCTTCACAAGTGATGGACTAAGGTGATTGCGAGTCAATTTAACCAGCCCAGGCTTCGAGGAAAGAGACCTTCGAGTTGCAGTCAATGTTGTGCCGTATTATGCCAAATAAAAATCGCATGTGGCGCAGTGGTTAAAGGTGCTGTGTGACGCACAATATGTCGATAGTTCAATCTCAAGCCCAAGTTTTACCAAGCCATCCACCTCTCCGGGATCGGCAAACTGATATCAGACTGTTTTCAGATCTTGTGGGAGAATAAGTTGCACTGACTCGATACAGCAGGAGGCCACTGCGAGTCATTGTAAAGGCCAGACATGCAATATGTTGATTTACAAAGGTTGTCGTTTTTCTATTGGAAAATATGCAGTGTCAGAAGCATGGGCTTACTAAGAATACCTATAGAAATCTCCTGAGCAAACTGTCACTTTCGTGACGATGATGTGATCCGACCACCTAAATTTCATTATTATAACTGACAACAAAAGCCGTTGCGGATAAAAACAGGATAAATTCTCCGATGGCGCAGCGTATTTTCCTCCTGGTTGGTCACTGGAAAAGCAGGAGATAAAACTTGCTGATTTTCAAAAGGACAGAATCAACGCAAGGAAGATAAATTATTGGCCAGTGCTGACGTGTGAGCGAAGATAATTTCTTGCTGGGCCGATGTTGATTGCATATGCTGTAGAATACTGAATATTTTGAGCAGAAAATCCACAAAATCTGTGTGAGAAATTACTTCATAAAATGACAAGTACGGTTTCTAATGAGGCCTACGCCAAAAACATACTAATACTCCGTACAGATAAGTGATTTCCAAAAGTCATATATTGTAGAAAGTGCATTTTCGCAACACACTCAATGTAGATGAGAAGATGTGACAAAAATTGATAATGCGTTACTACCACAAGGGCATAGCTTTTATATAGAAGAGTAAGGATTGATGAACGTTTATTTTTCTTAGAATACGGTTGTAGAGCTTTCCACAACAATGTCCTTCTCTTCATAGCGATAAGGTTACCTTAAAATCAAAGTTGTATAGCTGGAAACAAAACCTGCCGTGTTCAGTGTTCACGGAGGAATTCCAACAAAAGCGCGCTTTTTTTCAGGCAAAATAATTCTAGCGTAAATTTATAAAGCATTTAAGTTTAGAGAAATTGGTGACAATAACTGAATGCCTACCGATGCCCCGAAGCGCCAGCTAATTCTCCACCACTTATATGATCGTCTATATAAAACACTCGAGCGCATATATGCCGTAACACGTTGAGGACCAAACGCATGAATTTTCATACACTTGTGGCTGCGCTCAGCCCTCTAGTATTCTATTTACCATTGATGCGCCGTAATGGAGATAAGGAGATTCTGCTGGTAAATTGAGGATATAGAAAAGTATTATTTACATCAGATGATGAATTATCAAGAAGCAGACATCCATAGAGGTATTTTAGTAGTAGAAAGCAAACATGTATTCGAAAACATGATGTTTCAGCGACAAAATTTCCACGTAATTACTAAAAACACTTTGGTCTATGGTTCTGCAGATCTTAACTCTTCAGTGTCATCTCATATTACTAAATAAACCTGCTATGAAGTCGAATACAGTGGTACTACCAGATTGACCGTCGCGCTAAACACTGTAAGTACTGGACGTAATCCTTTTTCGCTCTTCCAGTCTCTAAGGACCATTCCAAAATTTGAATTTAATTCCAGATTACCAAGATATACTAAAGCCGATCATCAAACAATATTACGAGATAGCTAAGCACAGACCCCAGCCGATTGAAAATGAGCGCCAAGTGTAGAACGTATTTTTCGTTTGCCGTACATACAGAGAAAGAAGAAGGGCAGTTACTTTAAATATTAAGTTCAGTATTAGAATCACCATATTTCAAGCTATCGACTAAGAAATAAATTCTTTTGGAAAATCGCTATAAAGTGGGGTAGACCACGAATTACGAGTGCAAAGTATACTATAAACTTTGGAGAAAAAGCGTATTCTATTTGTCACTATAGTGCACCACTAAAACCTCCTTCAGAAACCAAACTCAGTGTAAGAATCGCAATTTTTCAACTATTGAAGAACAACTAACAGGTATTTAAAAAATCTATGCTCAACGAGAGAACCACAGAAAGTCCATCGTAGCATAGTTGATATACTTGGGTTTGCAGAGTCAAACACAAAACCATTTCAGTACACAAATCAGTATGGGTCAGGAATATGGTCAGTTCATTATCTGGACTACAACTAGAAGTCACAGAAATATGATTGAGTTCAATACCGAGATCATCAAAAGTGGAATTTCTATCATTCGCTTCAGGTATATCGCGTTTATTCATTCGATTGTCATTTGAAAGCAATTACTACACTCTCACTTTGATTGCTAATGGATTATCGTTTTATTACAATCAGTCATACCACAGCCTTACTTGATAGAAAGACATAGTACATAAATAAATAATCACTGCAACGAGTTCATCACACTACTCTAGACTAGACAGCACAGTGTCGAATATCACACGAATGCTTGAGTATAATTTGTAGTAGTAATAGTATATCGACACGCCCACTTTGTCAGATGCTCCCGTACCATAGAAATGAAAGGGTCCCTTACACCGCAGCATCAGTAATACATCCAAATTACGAATATGCAAATGGAGTGAAGTGGGTGAAACATAGAGCTAAAAGTAGCAAAAGAAAACTTGTGAACAAATTTACCTAGTAAAAAATTAGAACAAATGACCTATATCGAAACGAACTAGAAATGTGAGAATTACATGAGGTGGAATCTACGACATAAAAAGTTCTTCAAATAACACCAGTAAGTGGAAATTTTAACAAATCAAGTACTAAAAAAGTAGCGTATCGACAAGCACTAAGGTCTCTCAACTCCTTCGCCTGCCCTTAGCATTCCCGCTCTGATTATTTTATTTGCGCTTCATATTCAACATCTTCATCGTTTTGATCATAAGTGCACCCTTTTTGGTCGGTGCTTTCTTCTTCTCCGTCCTGCCAATGAAAGCAGAACTTGACTTTACTATCGCAGAAGGAAGGGAAGTGAGAGCGTCCTTTGAGCCTAAAAGAAGGAAGTCTCTGATGAAATGAAAAAAGTACGTGGAAATAAACATGATGTAAAATTCTCAACAACACCTCCGGTCTCAAAGATTTGTCTGCGAGCATTTGATACTTCCAGAGCACTTGGAAGAGTCGTGGACACATGAGTAGTTCCGTGACGCATTTGACGACGCTTTACAAAAGCAGGCGCGGTAGCATCAGCAAGTATAGCCTACGATTGAAAGAACTCGATGCGAAAATCAAACAATGAAAAACTTTTGAGAATAAAAGCGGTTAGTCTAACACATACCTTACGAGATACTTTGGTGTCGGTATTATGCATTTTCCCAATACGCAAACTAAGCTGCTTCAGTTTCTCCTCTTCCTCTTTTTCCAGGGAATAATACAATTCCTTCCATGACTCAGTATATGTTGGTTTTTCTCCTGAGTATTTTTTCGCGGCAACAAAACGTTGCCATAGCTCTCCTGAGTCTTCTTCAAGGTACTAAATAGAGCAAAACTATTCTTGTTAGACATAGTCATAATGTCAGGCGAATCATTGCTGAATAAAGTTCATTAGAAAACGTTGTAAGTAATACAAGCAAAGTTGCTCGTTGCTATGTTAAGATCAAATATTAAAAAACCAAAAATACTCACTTGATGTCTACTCTCTATGTGGGCAAGTTCCTCAGATGTGCACCTTTCCAAAATTGGTTTCACCACATCATAATTAATGTATTTTGCATAGTAAAGAACTGCAAAATGGAGGAACCTTTTGGGGAATAAAGCCATTTTTACAAGATTAAAACACGAAATTTACCACGAATATTGTTCATTAATAGACGAGAGCACAGAGTGAAAAGTGAGGGAACATCCCTAGTGGTCACTCTCCGACGCCCAGCAAAAACCTTTCTACGTTCATGGCGAGGTTTGAACATGCTTTCCGGATTGAAATTGTCAGCTGCTAAATCGTTACTGTACAAAAAATAGTCAAAAACATACTTCTTAGAGACTCAGACACACCTGGAGGATGCGTAGCATCCTTAACTACTCGTACTGCTTGCGGAAACGGTTGGTAGTTGTTTAGCTACAACAACTCTGCTTAGTAAGACCTCATTCGTCTCATTCGTTCAGATTATTAAAAAATAGTGAGCACGTATTTTTCATAATGCAAATAACGATTTGAAATACAGGGTGCGACCTATTAATTGGACAACGGATGGAGCGTTTCTTAAACAATTCACAACATCTGAAAAGTTGCTATATGGAACCCACAATTGGTGGCTGGGGGAGCTCCATGTGAGCTTCACGAGGTTTACGAGCCTTTGTAGGCGACGAGTCCGCGCTAAGAAGCATCGTACCGAAATCTGGAGCGACGTTCTACAAGCAATGTTCAATTACAACGCAGTCACTAACAAAAATGGGTGAAAATCAAGTAATTGCTCACTTTACATACGGGCTTCATCTTGGAGTTTGAACTAGAAGACAATGACGTGTGCTCTGGTTTCGCTTGAAAATTGGAACACGCAGCTGATGAAGCTGCTTCTGACCTTTTCGATTTCGCTTTTGGGGATGAGAGCTTCTCTTCCGTAGGAAAGTGTCCTCTCTTATGGACATTACGTGATGAAAGCTGTCTGCAACGAGAATTCAGTGCAGTGAGACGGTAGAATTCTAATTTTTTCAAGAAATCAAAACTTCTAGAAAACCGATGATTGCCACCCTCCAAATTTTATGCCAATAAGAGATTCTACGTGAAAAATGGCGTGTATAATGTCTTCATATGAATCCATTTCTCACACTCTAAGAATAAGGCTCTTTTCGCCTTTGTCAGATTTCAGTAGTTATTTGATGATATAAATGCCGATGATTCAAAAGCATTTGGAAAATTTTCATAAAGCGCTGAAAGACGGGGAGAAAAAATTAGGTTCTGCTATCCTAGGCTTGATCTTAGAGATTTAAGGTTTGCTACAAATTGGAATTAAACTAGAGCTTAAGCCCATAAGACAACAGAACAAAGTTTACTTTACTGAAAGTTTGGTCTTTTGTGATTATAATGGGACAAATGAAAAACCGACCTCATTCCCTAGAGAAAAACTTTCAATATAAGTGCTAGTAAATATGCGGAAGCTTAGATTTCCCGCTAAAGCCCCACTTGGCCGATTTTCCACAACACACTTTTATAACGCTGTAACATCCACACAAAACTAGGTCTCAGACGTGCACATTTCTCGACCGACAGAGATCTTTCTTCGAAGAATTAGTAATCTTTCGATAACGTAGTCGTTTCTGATTCCAACGCTGTGTTTATATCCTGAAACGACCGTTTCTTTGAAAAGCAGCATGGAAAATAAGACTGATTCACATGTGCGAGCAAGGTGGTCCTGGACCAATCCACAAGTCGTTGGGTGTGTCAGCAAGGTCGGCTGAGGCAATATTAATCGATTTAAGAGCATATGAACGTATAGAAAAAATCTAGCTGTATCTGAATGCCTTCGAGTCACTGCCGAAAAAAAATTAGGACGTTCTGGCCTCCTGAATTCCATCAAAGTAGTCATAATAATGATTGATTTATTCGTATTCATGGTGAAATAAAAGTATTTGAAGTCTTTTTGTAGCAGAGTCATGCGTTTTATCTGATGTTTTTCTTCTAAAGCGGACATACAATTTCTGAGTGAATAACAAAGGCCGCACTTTCATGAGACCGGCTAAGAAGCGATCGATCACCGCGCCACTCTACCTTGCTGTTTCACCCAGCGACTCGTTAATCGGTCAAAGAATACTTGCTCTCGTTTGTGAATTCAAATTTTTTTTTACCTACTGCGTTTCAGAGAAACGGCCTCTTCAGGTCATAAGCTAACCGTTGAAATCAAAAACGATTACGCTATCGAATGGTTATTGATAGTGCAAAGATAGAGCTCTGTCCAGCGAGAAATGTGAACGTCCGCAACGCAAGAAATCTGCACCTGTAGCAACGTCAAGATAGGCTATTTCGAAAATCAGCGACGTGGGGCTGTAACTTGAAGTCTCAGCTTTCGAATGATTATTAACACTCCTATGAAAAATAACTCTCCAGCAAATGAGGTCGCTTCTTGATTTGTCCCTCATAACTAGAAAGTACCAAAAATTTTCAACACAAAGTGCGAGTTTCGTTACTCTTTTACAGATTTTTCTCTCCATTTCAGAAGAATTTCCAAATCTCACATTAATGCAGGGAAAAACTTTGTTCTATCTTTCTGTAGATATTAGCTTTTTACTTCCACGTTGCATGAACAAATGAACCCTCTACGAAATTCAAGCATTGGGCTAACTTCTTCGAACGGAAATTCCGCTCATACATCACCTTGTAACGACCTCAAGACTTCGAATCGATATTGGAATTAAACTTCACCTACTGAATGATCGTTGGTACTTTTGGGTTATAGGTGATCGTTTTCGAACCTTCGGGAAGAACGCGACTTGATAGTTCTCTCTTATCTTGGAGGGTTTTGAAGAAATTTCTTTCAGTGAACAAAGATTTTCTATTGGACTATTAGTAATCATTCGAAAGCTCAAAACTTGGAGAATCCAAAAATGTATTTGTTTTTCAGAAAGACGTTATAGCGCTGGAAAACTGAAAATGACCGCGACCATATTTCGCTGGAAACAGCTGTTCCCCAGAAATATTACTAACCAATAGATAGCGTAAATATCTAAATTCTAAAAAGAAAGGCCTTTTTACGAGCTGTAGCAGGGAAAATAATATTCTATCTCACATACGCTGTGCGTTATCGCGCGGATTTTCACTATTTACTCGGGATCTTTTTTTTTCGTTTCGCAAAGATTTCTACGTTTTTTGCAGTAAAATTGCAGAGGAAGCTACTGTTCCTTTTGTTTTGTATGTTAAGGCTTCCCATTTTCTTTTCGCTCCGCCGAAAAAAAAAACGCTAATAAGCCTGAACCCGAGCAACCTAAGTCGATGAACGAGAAGCATGGAACGTGCAGAGGGAATTTCAAAGGGTCACAGCCATTCGTTTTATTTAGAGCTCTCGAAGCGCAGAAAAAGTCCTAATTTCAACAACAATAGTCACACGACACATGTGAATCGCGCAATGCGATCGATAAACCGCTCAATCGACACAGTCAGACACAACCTATTTTTATTTTGCTAACTACACCACATCAAGAAGGTTTTTCCACAAATTAAGCATATTGCTGGAATCGCAGAGATTTACGCTATCGAATGAATACTGATGGCCCAAGAAAGAGCTCTGCAAGCTGAGAGAGATACGTATGTGTAGAATAAAATTATTCTCTCTGCTACAGCGCTGTAAGAAAGCCTTTATAAAAAGCAGGTATACTTTTAGAATCTGCGAAATTCACGCTATCGAATGGTCAGTAATAGTTTCGAGGTAGAGCTCTTTTTAGCAAAATATTAGCGCGATAATAGGCGAGGTTGTGTGAAACAAATTTGCAGCGCTGTACCAAAGTCTTTCTGAAAAACAAGTATATTTTCAAAAATGTCTGACAATTATTTTGAAACCATGCATGTGGTCTGCTTAATGTGTAACTGACGAGGCACTGTGACACTGACGACGCTGCCAAGATACGTGTATTGCAATGTGTTAGTGCCCGTAACAGACCAACATATGTGGCCCAAAATAATGATAAGGCATATTGAAATATAAGTATGGTCTTTAGAAAACAATAGAAACGAACGATATAATATTTTTGAATTCTCCAAGATCTAAGCTTTCAAATGATCACTGATAGTCAAGAGGAAAGCCTCTGCTCAACGAAAGAGGGCTCCTCAAACCCTCTACGATAACAGAGAACTACCAAAATGATTTGCCACTAAAGGGCTAAAAATGATTATCGCTAACCAAAAAGTACCAACAGTTATTCGATAGGTTAAGTTTTGAAAATTCTAAAACTGAATGAGTCTTAAGGTTCTTATAGAGTGATGTATAAGCGGGATTTTACATTCGAAGAAATTAGCTCGTTGGTTGAATTTTCTAGCGAATTCATCTGATGTTATAAGATTGAAATATAAAACTAATATTTACAGCAAAGTAAAACGAAGTTTTTTTCCTTCAACTATACAAAACTTGAAAACTCTTCCAAAACGGTAAGAAAAAGTTTTAGATAAATAACGTTCTTCTGTTCCCTTTGCACTGCCAAATAAACCTGCTATTAAACTTGAGCCTAAGCGGCCTAAATCTAGGGGTGTGAAATGTAACTTTTTATCACAATTAGCTTCAGAATCATCTAATTTATGCTATGAAATAAGTATTAACAGTCTAATAAAAGACTATCGACAAACACTAGCCACGTTAGTGGGGTTTGTCGCGAATCTTAAGAAATCCCGTTTACACAAACATCCACACAGGCTTCATACTGATCGAGAAAAAACTGCGCGCCGAGTGTGAAAATGAATTTTACTTTCACTGCTGTATGAACAGTACTTGATTATCAAATTATCATCAAAGATTTAGTAAAAAGCCAAGCAGAAACCTTAGTAAAGCAAGAAATGCGCGTCAAATGCGAAATGTGATTCTCTTCGTCGTTATTACAGTGGAATAAACGTTTTTTGAAAACGATCCCACCTTTTAGATTACCGTTTCACAAATTGTTGAATGACCACTAAAACTCCAGTAAAAAAAAAAAAACTGTCTGGAGAAAAGGGTAAGCATTCACGAGTGCAAAAGAAACTGTACTCTCCAAAGGTAAAATGTAAGTTTCTCCGCGTTGCTACAGCGCACTGAGAAAGTCTTTCGCGAAGCCAAGTCCAGCGCTAAAATCGTAGTTTTTCAGCGGTAGTGCAAAATGTGTGCCAAACGAGAAAACCACGAAAAGACCAGGGTACCAATTTGATACACTTAACCCCCAGAGATGAACATCAAAACCTCCTAATGGGTAAAAATCAATTCAGCAAGCAAAACTAATTTATTAATGTCTTACGGAATTTCTCAAATTCTAGAATGAAATTTTGAGCAGCACTGAAGAGATATAAGCCACTTCGGGTGAAAAGAAAAAACAGGATCTCCATAATCCGTAAAAGTCGAAAGTTTCGCAGCGAAATCTGCCAGTACGTAACAGTTAATCGAACAGGTAGTAACATCCCCAGTCTTTAAAGAAACCCCGAGCTAAGAGCAAGTTGATAGACAACAAACCTCTCCTCGTTGCTGTTACAAGGCGCCTTCTCCACTTTGTCTAGCGGTGATTCAGAACGATCTTCTTCGTCAAGATTTTTGAGCGCACTGGTAAGATAATTATCGTTTTCATGTTCATCCCCCTCTGCACAACGACCATCATAATCGTATCGTGTCTCCATATTTGCATCCGTCTCCCCACCTCTCTGTTTTCGATCATACTTCATTTCTACGCCACAACGGTGATTGCTTTCATGATCTCGTCTACTGTTATCATTATCATCGTGTTTCTGTCTTCGACAGCTCTTGTCTTCATCAGGATTTCGACGATAGTCTTCTTGACCATGCTTACTGCTTCCTCTACGATGTTGATCCGTCTCTCTTCTCTCCTGATCTCGATAGCACTTCTCCTCGACACGACGCCCATAATGGTCCTCACGATGATCATGTTTACTGCTTACATCACGATTCTTGGTCGTCTCTCTACTCTTCTGCTTCTGGTCGCACTCATTCCCATCGCGATTTCGACGGCAGTTTTCATAACTGCGTTCACTATAGTCACTATGATGCTTGCTCTGAGCATCTCTATCATCACGACGGTGACGATAGCGTTCGAAGTCTCTGTCACTCGGATCACCTGCGTCCCTCTTAGTTTCACTGTGGTAAGTTTTTCGACTAACTACCTCATGACCATGATCTTTGTTGTCAGCGCGAGTATTTGCACCATTACGGCTAGACGTCTCTCCATCAGACGATCTTCCACTGACATCGTCGTAACACGCTTCCTTAACTTCTTGCTCATATTCTTGAGGATTATCGTCGTTTTCAGCAGACGCACAGTTTTCTTCGTCTCCACGAACTCCACTTTGGCGTGCAATCTCTTTCCACCTTTCAACAATCTGACACGCCTCACGGCCATAAGTTGGGTCATGGCTCAACCTGAAACATCATCAATTCAGACAAGTCTTTTCGATTCGGTGTAAAGCTACGGATTTCCAGCGGCAACAAATTTAGCTCAGAGATATCTTGCACTGCAAAATTGAGAAATTTAACGAACTTGTTGACATAACGGCCGATATTCGTTGCTGACAAGATATCCAGAGTCATCTCTATATTGCCCAGCTTTCTCAACGCATGACCAATCTAAAAATAACATTCAATAGTCGACCAAATTGATACGTTGTCGAAATCCCTTTGAACCAACCCTCTCCTTCCTCTTAATCAACTTTCCATATTTTGCTACTTTACTAAGCACTTCATTGTCTACAGTCATCACCTCCTCACTTGTAGCGATGACGACCTTAACATAATCGAGAACTAAATAAGAAATGAAAGTAATCTTCAACAAAGATGAAGACGAGAACATACCAATAGTAACGAGTAACGAATAACGGAAACAGCAACCGTCCTATTCCAGAACAGGCAGGGCGAACGACATTACTGAAGCGATGAGGACTTAAATAATGTGATGAGCCTAAACACGATTATTTTATATATATAATGTGATCCGTAACGTCCACTATCAGTTGAAAAACAACAATAATAAAGTAAATCAACAGAGAACGGACGAATAAAAAATAGGGAGGAAGGGGGTACGCATCAGTGAATTCCTGAATGAAGATACTGCACGTACAAGAGGCCTCTGGAGAGGCCCCTTGAGAGGCCACTGGAGGGACCTTTTGAGAGGCCATGAAGGGGCCTATTGAGGGGCCACTGGAGGGGCCTTTTGAGGGGTCTCTGGAGTAATAGAAAGACAATGATGTGAAAAAACAAAACGGGTACGCCACAAGGGTACTACAGTTCCTCATACACTTCAAATCCAATTCTAAATAAATCAATACTCCCGCAGACTTCTCGAGTGCCGTAAACTTGGGTAACACAACATTCCACATCATCACAGTTTACTGGGCGGATCCCTGCACCCGTTTCCTCGCATTCATCGTCCACAAAGGCCTTCGAGTTTTCCACGTGTTGCTTCGCCTGCTACTTGACAATCCCATCTTCTTTATGAGACGATCAGAATAAAGCGCGTGTGGAAAAGTGGTTAAGGGTGTTGCGCGATACACACGTGGTCGACGGTTCGATTCCATGCTTAGAGCTCAGTAAGCCTTCCATCTCTCCACAGGTCAGTGAATTGCAACGAGACAACTGGGAGGATAGCAGGACTGACCTCATAGGCAGGTCAACACGACTCCTTGCGAAGGTCAGATTGGCATCGAAATGTTTCCAAACGATGCTTGACGGAGCGGAATGTATGGCGCATGCATGAGAAGATCAACGCCAAGAGCTTCATCCTTTATTCTTCTATCGTAGAATGCTTGTCAAGACGATTCTCCATACAGATCTTAAAGAGAACTGAGCGAAGGACTTCCCCCTGGAAATCGTTGATTGATTGTAAGAGAGAGTCGGAGTTGGTGGGGATCGAACCAACGCGTCACTTTGTGGCAAATCACACCACTAACCAATGAGTCATGCCGCCTGATGAAGACATAATAAATCATCAAAACGAAAAGAAAAAGCTGTAGCAATAAGTGTCGACAAAATCACCGAACGATGAGAGATGTCCCGATTTTGCGTCAACCTGCACTCCTAGCTCGAATTCTGTGCGCCGCAGCGTTGCGCCTTCAATTTGCGCATTCGAAGTGTCAGCACTGCAGTCGTTTCGATGGGGCTTCCTATTTATTGATTTATTGATTTATCGATTGGTTCGCGTACTGTTTACTATTGCTTTTGTTTACTTCTCATGAAGGCGTATGCCTCGTTCTTCACAATATCCAGTACCAACTAGTACACTTGGCAAAGGGAATGATTTAGGGTGTTTCGTTGATGAGCAAAAGCGACTTCGTTATTAGTAGATTTGGCCTCATTAACTCTACTGCTTTTTTTATCAGTGGTATAATAATATTGAAATTTATTCGAGAGTATGAAGTAGTTTGCAAAGATTCAACTTCAGGCGAGAACTGAACCTGCGTTTTATCCCACCTTGGGAAGTGTGCTGCCACTGTGCCACCAAGACCGTCGCCTTGATACCACTTCTTCTGCGATATCTCTTATCGTAGCTCTCTGCAACCAGCCTCAGCTGGACGTGGTCGAGTAAGCACATGTCAGCAGCAAACCCCAGAGTGACAGCTCTTCGAAGCGAACAATCTGTCAGAGTTCATCATTTTTTTTTCTGCTTTTCTAGTAGTTGTATGAGTTTTTGCATATCACTTTATACTCCTGGATGATTTTTCAACGTCATACCACTGCTAAAAAAGCGGTAAAAATGATGAATTTAAGGGATTATATAGGTGGTTCCTTAAGTTTTGGCACCCGGGGCAGTAAAGACTCAATTTTTCAATCAGAAGTGATTGAAATTATATGATTTTGGTACCGTTCATTTGCGCATTTTTCTGCGAACATTTTAGTATACAAATTGCCTAAACCTGTTTCCGGATGAAGCTGTCGTGGGAACAAAATCGCTTGCTGCTCTCGCACGAATGGGCTCGTAGGGGGAGAAGGCTAGTGAAGCGGCGCTCAAAATTGATGGAGCTTCTCATTAAACGGCTCGAGCGCGACTAATCCTCCAGACTGTTCTCTTTAGCTTTGAACTTTGTGAACCACTTCCTTGCTGCCCTTTCTGTAGAGGTATCGGCTCTACCCTTAGTGTTCCATTGTTAGACGCAGCACCCTTGGGGTTAAGATGCAGAAAAGGTGGAGCAAACCGTCCAGGATTGCCAGTTAGATATCCTGAGGCCGTGAGTCCTCCACGGTCCCGAAAGGGTTTATTCTGCGCGCACTTCAATATCATTCCCCCGCCTGCGCGCCGTTCATCCATGAGTAGCAAGTGAATTTCAATTTGTTCCCAGGTCAGCTCTGTCTTATAGCAAATACAGGCAAGTTGTACACCAAAATGTTCGCAAGAAAATCTGCAATTGAACGGTAACAAAATCGTACCACTTTAATCACTTCTGGTTAGTAAATTTAGGGCTTACTTCCCTAGTGCCAAAGCTAGTGGAATGACCCAGAATTTCGAATAGCTCTTAGCTTAGCTGAGTCAAATGCGGCATGAATTTACCCGACCAAGTACGATAAATGTTGGTTGCTGACAGCTACGACGGAATATATCGAAAAAGGAATGGTGACAAAGAGGTGACCTCAATGGCGTGGTGTTGGCACACGCCGTTGGCATGGGTGAAGTGCGGGTTCAGCCCCTGCCTGGTACTGGATTTTTGCATGCAACTTTATGCTCTTCTTAGATAATAGAATTTACTGAATACTGTTTAATAAAACGATATAATGGCCTACGTTCCGAAGTATCTTCCGTTTTCATAGGTCGGAGTGGAGTTTAAATTGATTGTGATCTGTTCAATTAAATATTTTAATAATCTTAGCAGAAAAAACTTGATAGACAATTTTTCATTGCTTCTGTATATCGTATGGTAAAACCAATACCTTCACACTAAATTTGGTAGGTAAAATGATTCCATCAATAATAACGTGGCTTCTGCTCATCAAGAATCACTTGTATCACCTGTGGTCCCGTCGATCATCGAGTGAATCGTACGAGCATCAGTGAGCTCGATCTTTCTTTCTTGGGTACGAGAGTAGCCCAGTGGGTCTTCCTTGCTCTAGGGATTTGCTGGGTATCGTATCTTCCTTTCAAAGCTTTCGCTAAGAAATCGGACCCGACCGGGTCAGTGATCTTCCTGTGGTATGCTTGACATCCCGAGGAATCCAATTAGTAACGGCTCTCGTCCATTGGTTGTCGTTAAATTGCATTATTCGTCTGACTCTTCTTATCTTCGATAGCCTGTCGTGTGGAATGGCATCTTCTATCGTTCGTTTACTTTGGTTTGTTTCTCGGATTCTCACTTATCTGCGAGATGGAGAGCACTCCTAGTATCGACCTTTTGACTGCGCGTTCAAGAATACCAAGTGATCTTTCATCACGAATAACACTAATTTGTTTGATGGTTTTTTTCTTGTGGACAACTTTACTCTTGAATTCAACCGGTCTCACCATGACTAACCGACAAAATGTTCCTTTATGGCTGTTGATTTGTAACTCTGGATAAGATATTGTTTTCCGGGAGTTGACGGAGCGCAGATAATACGTTTCGTCTCTTCAGCACTACAGTAGAAAGAGGCCCTCAATCTCGTGGACTTAAGAAAGTTAAGTTTAGGAGCTGGTGGCCGGGTGGCTATTGGTGCTTGGCGCCGCTCCACGCGGAGCTGATCCCCCACTATGCCCTACCCTCTTGAAATCAATAACGAGCGCCCCAGCCTAGCTATTCTCGTGATTGCACCGAGGAGGTGCGGATATCAACAAAGTAGTTGGCCAACCTACTGGCACGTTGAGATTTTAGGCCTTCAAAGTTCTACAGAAAAAGGAAAATGTTTTCGGAATCGATCAATTTCTGAGATATATTCCATGCACCCGTTTTCATCTGGTCATTGTAATGATGGCGATGGCCTACCGATGTATCAAGTCAGTGCTGCTATCTCCCCCAACAAATCTGGTACCAATTCATGAACCCGAAGAGATGGAAAACTCGGTGAGCCTTTAGGGCGGGATCGAACCGTCGCCCACTTGTGTGCCTCAAATACCTCTGACCACTACAGCGCACTAGCTCATCTAAATCTCTTAGATAACGAAAAAAAGAAAAGCAGCGGAGCACGGGGAAATCGGCGTGCTGTCAGGTGTTGCTTGTCAATGGAAAGGAGACTGAAAGATAGGGGGAGTTTAGCTCTTTTGTCTAGCCGACGCAAACTGTTTAGATTTGATTCTGGAGGGCTCAGAAAATGGCCCGTGGGCGGAGTCAGACATGTCGGCAAATCAGTCTTTTTTCATGTTCGTAAGGATTCAAGGAATTAGTCTCACTGGGAATCGATATTTTCTTTTCAATCACGTTTTCGGAGCGCATGTGGCCCGCGGTTAGAGGAGCTCTGCGTCGTGCCTGAGATTAATGGTTCGATCTCGCGCTCATGGCTCACCATGTCATTCATCCCTCCGGGCTTGGAAAACAAAGGGCCAGACTGCTCTCAGACTCGTCTGGGAGGATAATGAGCTCTGACTCGATACAGCGGGAGGTCATCGCGAGTCATTGTAGAGGCCAGATATGTATTTAATTACTCAGTTGAAAATTGAAGCCGAATGCATATCGCGTCCCTTAGGGATTGATCATTCCAGGAGCTTTATTTTTTTAATTACGCATTAGATTTTTCAAAATCTCAAAGTAGAACAATAAAAATCCAACCATAATGATTCCTTCCTGTTAGCTGAAAATTCTCAACGCTAAACTATCGACATTTCATTTCTAATTGTTCTTATTGGTTGCTTTACGATGCTTTTTCTCGCTGTACTGCAAGACGGCTAAAAGAAAGAATTATCTTTATGTTCGGTTTTTTAGAGTTTTCCATCCAAATGTCAGCTGGGTCATCACGGATACTGGCGAAGAGGGTGCCACAGAAGGTTAGTGATCTTCCTATGGGTAAATTTTCTTTTCTTGCCTTTGTAAAATTTATAACTATACAATGCCCAAGCGTGGGCAAGACTATGCGGCACTCACACACACTTGATCGATAAATCGATCGTCAGGGGTTCGATTCCATGCTTAAGAATTACCAAGCCTTCTATCCCTCCGGGCTTGGTGATTGGTACCAGACTTGTGTGAGAGAATAGGCAGCACTGACTTGATACGTCGATAGGCCACCTCGATTGATTGTATTGGTTGGCAAGAAGTTTTCCGTACTCTTTCGTTTTTGATGGTTATTTTTCATGCACTTGAGTTTCTGTTTTTATTTTATTGTTTGGAGCAGTTATTTTCATATGTAGCACTCTACATTTGTTTTAAGATGGAATTGTCCCGTGAGCAAAAATGATTTTTGATGCTACACGAATATCGCTGTGGCTCAAAGCAGCACTTGAACCCAAACGAAATTCTTGTAGCATGAACAATCGTTTCTACTCTTAGGACGAGTCCATTTGAACACAAATATAAAAGTATTAAGTATCAAAATAACCATAACATGCTGCTCCAAACGATACTCAAGACAAGGGCTCAAAAGCTTGAAAAATATCCAGCAAAAATGAAACAGCTGAAAATCTTTTGCCAACCTAATGAAGGCCAGATATGCATCCAATCATCTCTGTGATACCACGAATGGAGTTGAATGCATGGTGCATCTTTCTAAGACTCATCAACGCCGACCGTTTTAACCTGCATCTTCCTTCGTATTTGTTTAGTATCCGTACACTTACACCGTCCTACATGGTAGCTTCGTTGTCTTGTACAGTGGTGGTTTATGAGTATATAAGTATAATATCTTGTCTTCTATCAGTTCTCACTAACTTGTTGAACATCGATTGATTGTAGTTTTCTTGCTAATAAACTAAGCAGACGGGCACATTGCCCACCTATCTTCAAAGCAGGCGCTACCAAGCCCTTTTAGAGTACAAAGCGATTTGCTACCATGTGATTAGAGAAATTCTGATTTGAGATGAAACGGGGCAATAGACTGAATTGCTAGAGATGACTCTGTCACTTGTAACCAGGCAAATCTGCGGTCACCCATAAAGTCTCCATTAGGACCTTTTATTTTTGTTAACGAGAGATAGTTGCGAATAATTCTGCGGACTTTGCTGTAGTACAAATTCGCTCTTAGCTCTGCTTTGAAGTGGAAATGTCAAGCTCGTCAGCTTGGATAACTTCGCTACAAGACGTACCGTCTATTGCTAATGGTTCCGAAGCTTCATCGTGAACATTTTTTGTCGTGTTTTGTATGGTAGACTTAGGTTTATCCCATCTCATCTACGAGCAGAAACGCTATCCTTTTAACCCTTCCAAGACCGTGGACCCACGGCCTCGCTAACTCTGGGCGGTATGCTCCTCTAACACCCAGCATACCATTGTTAGACGCAGCATGGGTGGTTAGAGATGCGGAGGTGCAGGAGGCGGCCGTTCAGCGTTGTCAGCTAAAGTTGCGTGAACCGTGGGTCCACGGTCTCGAAGGTGTTGATAAGACAAAGCTAAATATGATTTCTTAGAAGAAGCCTCTGAAAAATGGTCCAAGATTAACGTTTAGAATATTCAAATCTTTGAGGCATTGTTGTTATTTGTTCCAATCTGAATTGAACAATACACTAGATGAAACCTGACAAGTTACCGTTCAGTTTTGTGAAGTTACGGAGGACGTCCAAGATTGGGAGAATCACCTCATTCTTCGCCTGCCAAAGGATCTTGCAAAGAGGGTAAGACATGCACTTACTGGTTGATCCTCCATTTTTTTCATTGTGTTGTTTTCGAGTTTGTTTTCGCAATACTCTTTTAGAAGTACAATCAAAAGATTTTTTACTACATAAGCATGTGTAGCGTAGTGGCTGATCATGCTTTGCGACACACACACGTGCCGATCAATCGACTGTCTGGTTCCATCCCGCGTAAGGGCCCACCAGGCCTTCCATCCCTGCGGGCTTGCTGATTTGGCACCAGACTTGTCAGGATGGATAACAGCACTTACGTGATACATAGGACGCCAAGAGTTTTGTAAAGGTCAGACGCGTATTAAGTCACGCCAAACGATTCTAGATGAAGACCAGGGCATGGCGCAGCCCTCAGGGATCGATATACGCCGCAGAGCTTTATTCTTTATTTTTAGTCTTAGTCAAAAAAGCCGATGAATTCCAAATAGCCCTGCCCTCTTAGCTGCATTCAGCATCACTATATCTCGCAAGTGTTAATTTTCTGGTTGATTGTGGTCATCATCTTTTGCAGAGCGTACAGTGTAAGACATCTCGTTGCAACGGACGTCCTTCCAACCACCTTTTTCATGAAAACGGTCTGACATGTAGTCATTGTTATAGTTTCTGTTTTGTGTGACTCAGGCACCTATTTGTATGTTGAGCACAGTGTTTAGAGTGTCATGAAATACAATACATACGTGGTCCCTGATTCGATCGTATGGATGTCAAGGGCTCACCAATCTTTTCATCCTGCCAAGGTCGGCGGGATAAGAGCCAGACTTCTCTGGGTTTGGAAGGATAACAGTGCTGACTTGGTAGTTACATCGGTTGGCCACCCTTGAGTCGGTCATTCTATATCCCATATATGCTTTCAACCATTTCTAATGAATTTAGATGAGATGAAATGCTAGAAATCATTTGTGAAGGATGGATTATCCCTGTGCGCACGGTAAGAGTCGTTTTTGATGCACGGCTTCTCAGCAGTCTTTTTTTTTTTCTTGCTACTCAGAGCTTTTTTCTTCAAAATGTGATAGTCATTCGAAAACTTAAATCTCGACGATTGCATCACTGTGCTCGATCTCAGAACAGGCCTCTTTAATGCGCTGCAATGGTGAAAATAGAATTATGTTCACACTCGGAGTGTTACGCTTGCACAACTAAGGTCTGTCATTAGCCCAGGCCAATGGTCATTTGATAGCCAACCTCCGTTATTGCGATGCTAAATCTGGTTTCGAAAAGGATTTCATAGTTCGCTATTGGAAAGGCAGATTCCCTTCGTACTCAGAGTTTTCTTTGTGTATGAATTTTAAAATGCGCAGAAACTATAAGGGCGTGTAGGGAATATCAGTTAGTGTCAGAGTAATACCAGAAAAAATCTCAAGTTTTTCGCGATACGAAGAAAATAATCCTTATCAAGTAATAAAAATCGCGCGCAGCTTGCGAAAATCGATAAGCAGCCGTCCGCTAAGGTTCATACTTTTACTTTTTGTGTTGTATAAATTGATTTGATATTGATGTAAAGTGCTATCTAATTTTATTTCTCAAGCTTACATAATTCATTTATTTGCTTTATCTCTAGTTTTATTTATTATCTACTTTTCATATTAGCCTTTTTTGTCCTAGTTTCTTTTTCGGATATTTTTTTTTCGCCCAAAAATTCAGCATTATGCCTTTGCGCTTTGAGCTATATATAAGGCGCCGTAGCTGAATGGTTGTGGTGTTCGTCGTAGCGCGCATGGAGCGGAGCTTCACCCCCAACCCTTTACAAACAATCAACAACAACACCTTACGGAAGGCCACAACCAGACTTGCCTCGAGATTGCAAGGAGACGCGCTCAACCAATATTCTACCACGTTCAAGAAGAAGACGAATGAATGAATCGAATGCTAGAAAAACTGGGATCCGCACAATAAAAAAAACTGTGAAGACAGATCAATAAAGTGAACAGGAGTAATACTTCTTTCAAATTTGAATTTAAGTCAAAAGATTCGTCTATCTATCTCTCTGTTTGGCTTTGATTTTGTTTTCGTGTGTTTTTTATTTTCGTTTTCAGGTAGATCTTATGATCGACGATAATCGTGGAAATTACGATTTGGCAATTCAGTTCACCTCGACAGATATGAGGCACGCCAACATTCGCCTCGGGTCGTACATCATGAGTGCAAAGATATATGATCTGCCGTGTATCGTAGAGGTCGGTGCATTTTCATACTTTGTGCGTAGGGTTTACCCTTTCTGGACGACTGACGATTGGTTTTCGCATGTAGCGCGCGATTTTCAGCATTTGATGAAGTTTTTTTTCTTGGTTTTTTCAAAAGACTTCAGTCGTTTTTGTGTTATTCTGATACTAGTTGGTTTTCTCTACACCCTCCTTTTAAGTACTTCTTGTGCACATATAACTTTCATGTGCGAAAAAAAACCTTTGAGTGTAAAGTTCTTTTCCCATTCGCTGTTACAGCGTACTAAGACAGCTTTCTCAGACACAGTGTTGAAATTGTTAAGGTTTGGGTTTTCGATCTACTATTGGAATTTCAGTAGAAAAAAAGGATTGTCCAGCAAAAAAGAGCTCCAAAATGTTGATGGTCCAGAACGGCCCACACTATCCAGAAAGGGTCAATGAAGTGTGTATCGGAGCAAGGAATTCAATATTGCTTTAACTGTTTAGGTGATGAAAACACTGGATAAAAAGTCATTCTACAAGGTTGCCGATTTGTCTCAAGTTGTTGTCTGTAGTCATGAATTGTGCACAATACCTAAAGAGAAGATCAGCAGCAAGAAGGTAGCACTTTTATGTTTTTTTTTTGCGGTTGTTTCATTCTAGCAGGCAGTTATGTTCGAGAGATTGTTACGATTAGTACGGCGATCAGCAAACATCAAAGGACCCTTCGTGTCCATTCTTACCAAAAACTTTTAGGAATTGAAACTGTGGCAATATCCACATGGTCTGACACCACCGATGAAGAGTGTACGTCAACGACGCTTTCGCAAGACGAAAAAGAAGAAATACATGGAAGCTCCAGAGGTATTTTCGTGGACAACATTCCTCCTTAAATAATGACTAACATCTATTATTTCATAAGTTTCAAATTAGTGGGACCGTCTGTCTATGTGTGAAGGACACCAAGAAGACAGCACTTTTCTCACTAAAACCGCTTTCATTATGACCCTTAATTCTGTAGCGCAGCTTCGACTGGATATATTCTTTTCGTATTATGTGAACGTCCTCCATATTTGAATTTTTTCGAGGACTTAAATCGACAAAAATTTTTTGCTTGCCCGCTTTTCAGCATTGTTATCATATTGTGAGTATATATCTGATAATTGAATGGTATGCAAAACTTCAAAGCTTAGAGCAACCACTGTTTTCTGCGAAACATGGTATCTATTCTGTCAGCAATGAACCGTCAACGGTTTGATCTGGTAAGCACGTATAGGTATTGAACTCAGTTTGGCCAACAGTTAACCCTTATGGGACCGTGGACACGCGGCCTCTTCGTCTTCAACCCTCAAAATGTTGCATCTGACAGCGTGTCGAAGCCTTTGAGGACCGGCGTTGATGGGCAGGCAGCATTGTGTCGTCATTTGCGCGACAGTCAGACAAGCAGCTCTGCATGTCTGCGCATGCCTTGTCTGGCTGTCTTCCCGCGATTCCACGAGATGCGACTCTGCCATCTCAGTAGCTGAGTGAGATTTGACGTCTCAGGTAAAGCATCAAACTGACTCTCATAGCCTTTGAAGGGCTAATGGCGTACAACACTCTTAGACATAGCACGGTTTTCGTTTTTGGTTTTTTTAGGTTTTTTTAGAAATATCTAGGAATTTCTTAATTTTTTTTCAGGTATCAGGTTATAAGCTTATCTAATAGAAGTCCGTTTCCACGAATTGGACTTTTTTCTAGTCCGTCTTTCTTTCCTGACCATCCAGCATCTTTATGATTTCTGTATAACTTCCAACTTCTTGACCCTTTGCGGGGGCGCCAGCTGATCGATTTTTGCGAGCGGTGCGCGGTTTTCGTTGATCATTGAGATTTTTTTTTTCATCTTTTCGAATAGAACTCTTGGTTTTAGTACTCCATAATTTTTCTACGCGCTTTTATACCTATTGTGCATATATAACTCTAATTTGCGAAGAAAACTTTGAGTGTTAAACGTAATATTTTTTTTTGCTCCCACAGCTCACATTAAGATTTTCATTAAAACCAAATTTAGCTCCGAATTTGCCGATTTATGCTATCGATCGATTGTTAGCTAAGTCTAATGAAAAGACATCCACAGACTCTTTGCCATGTAAACGTAGCACTCGGAGTGTGAAACACAATTTTGTTTTCGCTGCTGAACCTAGTAAAAAGGTCAGAAAACAATTACAATGTTGAAATCGTCGAGATTTAAGCTTTTGAGTGACTATTTAAATGCTGGTGAAAATTCTCTGTTCAACGAAAACGGCCTCTAGAAATCGTGCATCGAAAACGGCGTACGCCATCCGCGAAGGGTTAAAACTTCATTTTTGGATTGAGTTTTTCTGCTGCTTTTGCTTTCCTCCTTTTATTTTGAATTTTGGCTTTGTTATGGTGATGTAATGTAGAATACCGAAATCGTTGAATTGTATAGTTCGTGACAAAGGTTGTTGCTTATTTATCCTTACAAGTATGACTTGATAGCTTGATGACTTGGAGTACACAACAACGGGCGTGTTTATTTTCAGTTTTTTTTTTCGGCCTCCGCATCTCTAACTGACAACTGAACGGTCTGCCTTACCTCCTCTGCATCTCTGACTCCGAACGTGCCAGACGCAGCACGCATTGTTCGATATGTAGAGGAGGTGGAGCAGGCCGTTTAGAGTTGCCAGATATGCGGGGCCGTGGGTCCACGGTCTCGAAAAGGTTATGTTGAATGTTTCCCATGCCACTCAATGCTCTCCGATTTTTATTTGTGGCGTCATACCACTGTTAAAAAGCGGTAAAAATAGAAAAATCGTTGAGATTGTACATTTTATATAGATGTCCTCAAAACTGGTTTTTGTACCAATGTGTGCTTACCAGACCAAGCTCGTTTAAGATTGGTTGCTGACAACTATGATAGGATTATGGAAGAAAGAGTGGTAGTAGAACGATCGTCTCGGTGATGTACAGGTAGTACGCGCCTCCCGGTATGGGGTAAACGCGAGTTCAATCTTTTCGGAGATTGAATGTTTTGCATACCATTAAGTTCTATCAGATGTTTTTAAAAAGTTTTCTTCTATTTGCTTTCGTTATAGGTAGAGCGTGAGCTCAAACGACTGCTTCGTGCCGATCTCGAAGCAGAGTCGTTTCGTTGGGAAATTGTTCAGTCCGATGATAAACGCAAGGTGTTTGCTCTCCCTATGCCTTCTCCTCCTTGCGTAACATGTTCCACTCAGGTTTAGTATTCTGTGCTTCTGTTTTTTCCTTCTTCATTTTTTCTCCGCTTTGCTGCTATTTTTAGAATTATATTCCTTCTCTAGGAAACCACCGCAGTCAACACCGCAGTCTCTGAACAATCCATCTTTGGCGATAAAGTAAGCAGCAGTGATGAAAATGAAGATGACGTACAGAAAGTGAACAAAACCTGACCGATCAATGTATTTCTTGGTCACCAAAAAGTTACATCATCAACATCTTTTCGAGTAAAATCCTCAAATCTCATACTTTTTTTTTACTATCAGACCTTTATATCTCTTTTCACTCAAACAATTTAGCTCTTGGCGGACTGTGAGAGTGTTTTCGGTTCGTGAATTTCTAGCGGTGTTTTTCGCTGGACTAAGCTTTTTTGCTAGATTTTTAGTAGTCTTGAGTTCGAATGTCTGCGATTTCAACTCCATGCTTGATTTCTGAAAGAGCCTTTTCAGTGAACTGTTGCAGCGAAAATAGATGTTTTACATTCAGAGTGCTCTATTTGCACGGCAAGGGCTGTGGATGACCTGTCATAAACTATACTAATACTTATTCTGTAGCGTAAATCTTGGCTATTCCGAAGCTAAGTCTGGTTTTCAAAAAGTCTTCATACTGCGCTGTAAGAGCGAAAAAACAATCACATTTCGCACTTGGGGTTTTCTCCGTAAATAAGCGCTAAATATGCACAAAAAGTATATGTGCGTGTAGGGAAAATTGTGGAGTGTCAAAGTATTACAATAACCTAAGATTTGTCTTTGAAACGAAGAAATTAGTAAGCAGGAAATTCACACGCCGTTTGCGAAAATCAATCAGCGTCCGCCAAGGATTAAACGCTGTGCTTTTGCAGCAATCTTGCTGTACATCGCTTGGACAGTTGAGTTTTTTTAACCGTTTTAACAAGATTATTACAATGTCAAAATTGTTTTACTCGTAATCAAACTCCTATATTACCAGTTATTGTTACAGCTAACTGGGATGTTTGTTCTAAGCTTTATTGTAGGTGTTACTAAGGGTATTCTGCTTTTTCATTACATTTTTCCGTTATATAATACTTCTTGAAGGTCTTCTACGTTTAGCGAACACGGTTGTGCTTCTCTTTTCACAATCCTAGGCCTCTTTTCTTTTAAAAGTGTTTTAATGGTATGTTTCTCGTTGAGCTCATTTGTTACGAGGATTTTATCGTTGTGAAATTTATGAGGAATAAAGATGGTGTAACAACTCGCTTTTGAAGACCAATGGTGAGAAATCATCCACAATGGAGTCTTTCAAATGCTAATTGCTAAAGGGCATCCTCTATAATACAAATTTTAGAAGCCATATATGCATTTTATAATTAACAGGTTGGTCAGCGGATGGCACAATCACAGGACGACGATGATGCTATTCGGCTAGATTCGGGCGATGCAAGTGCGGAAGTCTACCCGAAGGCTCTATATATTAGGGGGAATCGTCCTGACAGGTGTTGTTTCTGTTTCTTGTGATTAATGTTCTTTTAACTAGAGCGAGTACTATTCTATTGAATAAGTACTCTTTTTTTTTCGTTCTCTTATCCTTTTCTCTTACTACCTCAGAACGTAGCGAGTGATACTTTTAATTCAAAAAACCCGATATGGTTAGCAGAATACCTTTCAGTCGACCATTTTAAGACCTCGTTCAAAATGAAATATATTCTGATACGATGTTTTGAGCCTTGTAAGAAGTATGGTACGACATTAAAGTGCTTTACGTAAATTCTTGCGTTGTTCGCACTCCTCATCAACAGCACATGCCTTTCGGTTCACCTCCACATCTGATAGTAGCGTTGAACCGAAAGGCTTGCGATACTGTTGATGCGTGCGAGTAACGCCAAAATCTATGTATAGTACTCGAAATGGCGTACCAGGTGTCTTGAAAAGTTCAGAATATTCTATGGGGCTTTAGCAAGATAGTTTCATTCCTAATAGACAGTCCATGATCCACTGACATGTTAATACTATGGTTACCGTCATCAATTTCTTTGAAGCATTCGTAGTTAGATGGAGTGTTAAGTTTGGCTTTGTTACTCGTTAGATTACTTCAAGATGACAAAGCGGAAAAATCCTCAATTATGCCGTTAATCATCTCGAGGAAAGAAGGTGTTGGAAGGAAGCTCAATGGTTACTTCTCTGTTATCGGTCCCTAGTTCGCCCCCTTGGGAGAACAATATTTTGTGTTGTTTTTTGAAGTTTAGTAGTCTTTCCATAGCTTAAAAGTCTCGAAAAGTGCAATTATATTTTATTCCTCAAGTGACCTTTTCGGTGTGCTGTAACAGCAAAAATAAAGTTATGGGTTCTCCTCGGTTATAAGGGGACAGATGAAAAACCGATTTCATTCGCTGGAGAGGAACTTTTCATCGGAGCGCTAGATAATTCGAAAGCTGAGATTACTGGCTACAGCCCCACGTGGCCGGTTTTCGAAAAGACCCTTTTATTAACTATAAAATCTAAGAAAAGCTTTGTTTCAGACGCACATATTTTTCCCCCGACAGAGCTCTTTTTTAAATTACTAGTTGTCATTCGATAGCGTAATATTTGCTAATTCTAACGCTTTGATTTTTTTTCTGGAAAGACCGTTTTTCTGGAAGCAGCAGGGAAAATAAGATTGATTAACATGCGCGAGCAACGTGGTCTTGGGCCAATCCACCAGCCGCTGGGTGTGGCAGCAAGGTCGGCTGAGGCGATATCAATTGATTTTTAAGCATATGAACGTATAGAGAACATCTAGTAGGGTCTGAATGTCTTTAAGTCACTGTCGAAAGCAATTAGGACGTTCTGGCCTCCTGTATTCCATCAAAGTGGTCATAATGATGATTCATTTAATCGTATTCATGGTGAAATAAATGTATTCGAAGTATTTTTGTAGCAAAGTTATATGTTTTGTTTGAAGTTTTTCTTCCAAAGCGAACAAAAAAATTCCTAATTGAATAACAATGGTGGAAATTCCATAAGACCGATTGGAAATCGATCGATCATCGCGTCAGTCCACCTTGTCGTTTCACTTAGCGGCTCATCAATCGGCCAAAGAATACCTGCTCTCGTTTGTGAATTCAACTTTTTAATACTCGCTGCTTTTCAGAGAAACTGCCTTTTCAGGTCACAGACATAGCGTTTGAATCAGAAACAATTACTCTATCGAATGGTTACTAATAATCCAAAGAGAGAGCTCTGTCCAGGTTTGAAATATGCACTTCCGCAACGCAAGAAGTCTCTTTAGGCTATGTCGTATTACAGTCTTATGATTTTTCGTATATGCCTAAGAGAATTGAGTGCTGAGCAAAAATAAATAAACACGGGTTCGACTCCCGTTTGAGGTCGTATTTTTGCTCACCACTCAATTCTCCTAGGTATATACGAAACATAAAGGCAGTAAATATACCAGAAATCTCGAGTATTACTTATCACAATGGCTGTCAGCTCAACTGGGTTCATAATGCGAAGTTGCATACCCGACCTAACCTGTTAAAGGTTGGTGGCTGACAGCCATCATAGAGATATTGAAGAATGAGTGGTGGCGCGAATTTACCTCGGAGGTGTGGTGGTAGCACGTGCACCGGTATAGATGAAACGCGGGTTCGACTCCCGTCTGAGCTCGTATTTTTGCTCACCTCTCAATTATCTTAGGTATATACGAAACATCATAACGCTGCGAAAAAGGCAATAAAAGCGCTAGAAATTTCGAGTATTGCATTTTGTTTTTTGGTTTTTAATTGGAAACATGAACACTATAGACGCGATGTTCGAAGACATGTTGGGTGTGTGACCGATTGATTGATGATCTATTCCCATACTCTGAGCGATGGTTTTGGCTATTTCTATAATATCACTATTGTCAACGAGTTCGTCCCACAAATTTTTGATTGTTGGCCGAGTCCGATCTAGGAATTCGTCTTCTAGCATCGTCTTTACAGCTTGTACTGAGGCGTTCCATGCAGGTTTTCTTAGTCAACAATTTCTGATATCTTCATAACTGTTGTTAGGTGCTGCTGATCGGTTTGACTTTCCCTAAATTCCACAATACTAATGGCAAATCTCCCCTTGATGTCGAAAGCATTAAGAGCTCGGTTGCTCTAGTGTGGTTGGAGTGCACCTTCAACAATGACCGCGGTACACGAGCTACAGATATATTATATATCAGGTTCACCTCTGTCAAGAGTTTTGTATTTGATCTAGTGTCTGTCTTTTCCTAGAAGACGATTCACAATGTTTTTCGTCAGATGCTGTTAATACTTCACCAGTGATAGTACTTTATCTCTAGTTCCAGAAGATTATGTATGGTCTTCGGATCAGTCTTGTCATTAGGAACTCTAATTTTTGGTGATGAATGTCTTGTTTTTTTTTTTGGAAAATATTGTAAAGCAGATAGTTATGCATATTTCCCAAAGCCGACTATCTGTTACCCTAGACATAGATTGCTTAATCAGTATTTTTTCTCAATAGGCAGATGCCAGGTTGTGGATAATAGTATTTATTGAATCCAGTTATACAGCGCAGTAATGATAAAATGGCAGACATTTCAGCTGTTTCGCCTTCTCCATAGTTTGAAAGGTCATATGCTCAAACTACTTAGTCATACGTTTCGTAACCGCAGCACAAAGACGTAAAAACAACTTGTTGGATTGCATAGTGAAAAGCTTCTTCCTTAAACACTCACCGCTTAGTTGTTCCTGAGTCTTCCAGTATTTCATTGGAGGCAAGCCACTCAAAGTCTTGCATCGAGTGAGATTGTGATTGAATCACGTCAGAGATTATGAAAGTGAAATTGTCTCCAGTGATCGTTTAGAAGGCCCTAAAGCAACTAAACGTTAAGTGCTTTGAAGAGAAATTTCATACTATGCGATCCAAAAAATTCCTATGTTACGTCTTTCCGCTGAAAATATGAGTGGTGTACTTAACCGATTAAATTGCGAGTGAAAATGTCGTTTCAGACTTTGAAGAATTCGAAACTGCGGAAACGTCTGCAATTTATCATTGTTGTTAATAAATACTATTATTAACCTTTGAATTCGACTGTTTTCTGAGATCTCGCTCAAGACAATATAAGCTGAAAATGTATTTTTGAGCCTTTCATGAGGTCATTTATCGATACTGTTACAATAGCTGTAATACCGAAACACTTGTATTGCACTGTTTGAGTGCTGATAAAAAGCCTCATGAATAATACATTGTCACATTATATTGTTTTGAGCGTGGTCTCAGAAAATAGTTGAATATAAGAGTGTTTTCAAAAATAGCAATCGTGAGTAATCGACTGTTATTTAATGAATATCCCGTGATGTTGTCAGTGGATGTGTAGTCATACGTTTTCTCTGTAGTAATTGAAATGAAATTTCCACTTTGCACGCGCGCATTGTGACATATTCGTTGACGATTCCTCTATATAAGGGGTTCTTCCATAAAAGGGAATGGCTCAGAGGAAAAGCACTATGCAACTGACGAGACGACCAATGCCGAAACGTGTGTCTTTCACGGTATAAGTGCCGATAAAATACTTTATGAAAGACTCAAAAATACATGGTCGTACTGCTATTTACATCCTCATATCTGCTTATCAAAGTACTGAAATAGGCATGCATAAATTTCTAAATCTTACAGATTTAAATGCACTTCGATTGATTTTTACAAGGAATTTTTATGATAAAAACCCATATTAACGCGTCAGCAGCTAAAAATGTGGAAACATAAATATTTATGAACTGAAGAGTAAGGAGCGCGGTCCTATTTCAGTCCCACCAAAGTCCTATTTCATGAAAGAATGTTTATTGAAGAGATGATAAAGTGCACTATAATCCACTTTCTCGTTTACAATTCATACACAGCTGAGTAGGGACATTTTGTGTTGTTATCGTCACCTAAAAAGCCTGTTAGGTTGCAGGTTGAAGAAAGTATCGTTTACTCTATCTGCTAAGGGCGTTTCTTTAGCTTGCATAGTCTTTACATGCTTACTTAGAATTCCGAAATATCTCCTCGAAGCATCAAAGTTTCGATGCGCTTACGCGAATTGACTTGCGTATTATCCAGCATCGAATTTGCATATTCTACTTTGCAGGCTATTGCGACTAGTTATTATAGAATGAGTTTTTTTTTTCTGCAATTATGGTGCACCTGCAACTCTGTTTTATACATTCATATGACGTAGGTGATCCTTGTTATTCCAAGGCTGAAAGGTAACAATGTTGGTATAAGAGAATTAGTCTATTGTTTTGTTCTGCATAAAAATGTGAGCTTTGATGCAATGAGAGAAAATTCTTTCACATATATAAATTGTTAACCAGCAGAATGTTTTGCCACTGTGGATCTATTGTATGCGAAAGTCAGGAATACAAAGGGAAAATGGTTTCTGGGGTTTAGATACTCTGTTGAGCTGAGTAACGTAAAAAGTCTTAGGTGACAGAAGTCGCAACCAAATCTATCATGCGAGTACACATAATAAAACGGAGATTCATAGCATTTCGTTTCTAATAGAATTTTCGATACTTTTCCGTTATCTTTACCTTGTTACAGAAAAATTTTGTTCTTTGCTTTTATTCAAAGTTTTAGTAGTCATTCGAAAACTTGTGAAATCTCCACAAATTTGGAGGTATATTTGATTTTTGAAAGGACTTTTATGTGCGCTATAGTAGCTTAAAGAAAGTTAGGCTTCACGCAGCGTGACATCGGCACCAAGCTATCAACACTGGCACCAAGCCACCTCTCTTTTTGCGGTGCCAAGTTTGCGAAACCCCACCTTCTCTTGAGTGTTACAGCTCACCAAGAAGTTCTTTTCAAAAACCATACACATTGTTCAAATCGTTGAGATTTGTGCTATTGAATATTTATTGAAAGCTTGAGGAAAAACGTTGTTCGGCGAATAATCAAATATAAAATAAAGTTTTCTTTTTACTCTAGTCGCCATTAAGAAATCAATTTTGAAGACAAAGTACGCCATTGAAACTCTTGTAATTCAAGCTATCGAATGACTAGCAAAATTTTAGAAATAACTGAAAACGCGTTATTATTTAAGAAGCTGAAGCAGTGTGGAGATGACGGAGAGGTACCATTTTTCTCATTTTGTTAAGAACTATTAGTTGGACAAATTAGCGGATGGAAAACTTTTGACCAGTTGTATTTGCGAAACATAACAGTGTGTAAACAAAAGTACTACACTGGTCATGGTATCGCAAAGATAAATTTATGTATCTAAGTAGTTATGGTGTCATAAACGCTGAATTTCGAACCTCATCAAACTGTTTCTAACACTTTGCTGTATAGTGCACTTGACTTACTCATGTACTAGCTTTCTCATTGTATTTTATTTATTAGTCAACATTCTGAACATATTCGCGAATATAATTATTAATTTCAACTTTAAGTCATGATATTCCACTCTACTAGTATCTACTAATTCATATAAAAATCTTGGAATGAACCTAAGTTGAATAAATTTACTTCTTCACTTCCATGCTCACTATTAAGATAGATGTTTGATGCTTTCTAGTTTTTGGAAAGTTTTTCTTGCTTTCTCCATCGAGTCTTGGCATTTTGAATACTGGAGCAATCGAAGAAGCGAAATATCGTCTAGCAGCTCTCATGACGACGTCCTGGTGTTCTCGGTTGGTACGCTGGAACTGGAAATGTTTACATGCAAATTTTCACTTTCTGTTTTTCAACTAATTTTGGTTTGAATGTTTTACAAAATATGGATTTCCCATAATGAAATTCAATACACTCTTAAGATGGTTTAGCGAAGTTCTCAACTTCTCAAATGCACGATTAATGGAGAAATCGTCACCAGTTGTTGAAAAACCAGCTTGCAGCGAATGTGCTAAATGAGGTTACACTCACTTCATGTATACTGTGCAGTATTCAAGACATATAGGGAATTGTTCGGCTTTCTGCAATATTCCATTAGAGCATCTTGTTGGAAATACTGTGCTAGACATTCTACCAATCAGGACAATCATGTCGTTTCCAAAATCTAGACCCTAAATTTCGGTATAGCAGTGATTTTTCTAACCTTTCAAACTAAAGTCGATCAAAGGCTAGTAGATTCTTTCCAGCTGTAATCATATTTTCGACTAGAAACTACTGGGAATAGTTTCGTGTGTCATCTCAGTTTGCGCAAGTTCACTAGAAGTATTTTAATGTTTTTACAACGATATTTCTCACGAACTGTTGAACAGTATGACGAAAGATTCACTGTTCATTTCCTGTGCTTCTTGGCTTGAATGTAAGCTACTACTATGGCTTGAATGTAAGCTTCAACATAACTAAATTTCAGGGCTGCTTTACCCCACTTGGACATTATAATGCTTGAAGAAATGCTTAGTACCATAGTTTCTCGTGCAACTAAATTCAACAGGTGAAGATATGTGTAACTTTCACGGGATAGCCGAAAAATGTACGATGCATTATGTGATTTCTTGCGACGTAATTTATAAAATCAATGTAAATGCACATTAAATCAAATTCCATAAAAGAGAGTACGGTAATGATTTGTACAAGTTTTAGGTAGACAAACACTTTATTGTTCTTATTTTTCATTACATGTGATTGTATTACGCCACGTATTTTGAATAGTATGTTGTTTGTTCTTTACAGTATATTTTCACAAAGTCTTATTATTTATATATATAGTTGTGAAATTTAACCCTCTGACGTCACAGAAAATTTGTGCTTGTCTACCGAATAATGAGTCTCTTATTATGTCAATTTCTTTGTATAACTTTCAAGCTATAATGTCTCGAGTTTAATGAGGACAATACGATTTCTTTTTTATACTCTTTCTATTTGCTCTTTCAGCTTCACCATTTTTTGCTTGCCTATTACTTACCAATGACGAGATTGAAGAGGGGATACTGATGACGCGTTTGCCACTAGTTTCGCCTCGTTATGCGAAATTTCTACTACCCTAAAATTCTATAGATAAAAGCGGTCTATCCTGGGAAATGGTACTTAATAGTAACTTTAGTACTTTTATTGACTTAGTAAGGAAGAATATTTCATTACCAAGAAGCGCGCATGTTTGTCCGTCTTTTTTTTTTTTTTGCAAAAATTGAACCTCTCTTATTCATGTAATTTTAGGATAGTGAGTTTAGCACATACTGTGATTTGCCTTCAAATATCTTACCATGCTTCTATGCTGTCCATATATTTCCACGTTTGATCGATTATGATTAATGTAAGTGAATGCCTGCAAAACGCCTTTTCCTTTGTTGTTTTCTTGAACCAATCCACTGTTGTGCAGGTTTTCATTTGTCGAATGAATCATGCATAAATATGAGGGCTCTAGGTTCCCAATTGTAACATGCCTGATGAGTTTCGTGGTCGGTACTGTTGAATGCGTTTATGCGATAAGTAGCATCGTGCATTGATATGCTGCTACTTTGTGTGTCTCTCTCTTCGGTGAGTAGTGGATTCAATTCTCGGCCCATTTGTTCGCCTCATTCTCTCGGTTCCCTCCACTGTCTTCCGTTCAAAAGAACGTGTTACTGCTTGACAAACGCCTTTTAGAGTGAGAGAGGGAGAGAGATGATAGCTCGCTTTCTTGGGGTATTCGTAAGACGATAATGTGTTTCCCTGCTCTGATCCATAATAAGAGCAGCGCTGAATATGTCTCGTGTGCTCAATTCGTCAATTCGTTATCGATAAGTAAACAAATTGCCGTTGTTTATAATCAGTATAGTACGCGCGTCTGCAGCGGGTGGCTTGGCTGACGACGTCGTGTCGGCCCGACCACTGCGCGCGAGTCTGTTCTCTTCTCTCTCGCTCGTTGACTGGAAGATAGATATGAGCCTTCTCATTCAGAGGAGTAGCATCGTGGGAGGTATATCGTTTGTGCGACGCTCGTTCCTTCGCCTCGCCTCGGCGGCACTTGTTTTCGATTATTTCGACGAACGCCGAAATCCAGCTGACGGACGGAAGCGGGCGCTGTACGAGTTGAGTTGAGTCGAGTCGAGTCGAGGAGGTCGCCTTTCACACGTCGTTTGCACTTATGAGTATCATTAGTGCTGTCGTTTCGTTTTTTCCTCTTTATCTAATTCGAGTCCAACCAACAGAAGAGATTGAAACTATTAACGTCATCAAGTTCTGCATTGAAATTAATTCTTTGAATTGAGGTGGAACAGTGTCTTGTTAGTCGTGTGAACGGAAATATATTCATAGAATCTGCTAAAAGTTTTCTGTCGAACTCAATCCTACTTAAATCACTTGCCTTACTTTTTTTTCATCTTTTTTGAATAAAAGCAAACGGCATTCACCTTCCTCCGACGTTTAGTATTCGAATGAGTTCGGCGCTTGTTAATTCCATTCATCATTTTTTGTTTGGTTCGGGTAATCACTTCATTTCATCTCGAGTAAAGACGTAGAATGCTGTCATGAACGTCATTGCACCTGTTCTTTTTTTGAAAGTCATCACTTATAATTCAGTGTACATCTTTTCCGAATGTTTTTCTGCATTTACTTTTTTTTCTATCACTAAAGTCGTTCGATATAGTTATTACATAACTATATATCCATAATGTTGAGTATTATGAAAAGCTGTAAACCTCGAACGGAAATCGAACTCACATCTCAGCTTCTCCGAGGGCGCGTGCTAATCCTGTTACACCATCGGGGTTCTGTTCTGTCATCACTATTGCATAATTTCATAGGCCTAGTGAAATAGTTCTTTTTCAGCGAACAGACTCAGATCACATGGATACAATTTTTTGTTGATGTTTTTCTCAGCATGTATGTCATTGACCATTGTTCAGAATGGCTACGGATCCAGCTGAGAGGTATGCTCATGGGAACGCGAAGAAGACAATGACACGATATGTCTCTTCACTCAGAAGCATGATTCCTGTCCGTCCTACGAAAAGGTTCGTACATCTTTGAGTCACAGTTGACTGTGTTTGTTCATTTGTTGTAATTGGAAACCGTACCCAGTTTATATCACTTGAGTAACTGAAATGTGCAAAGAAACTTGTCACTTTATTTTTATTCAGAAGTGATGTGAAGGGTGGCGCTAAGATCGATGAATCGGGTCTTTTCTCGTTTATCACATATAGCTGGGTGTTTGAGTACTTATATTCGGCGTTCAAAGGCAAACTGGACAAAGATCAAGTTTGGAATTGCAGTATATATGACGCCAGTAATGTAAATATTGCTAGGTGAGTCAAAGATGTTGTAGTTTTTTCAGTGGGAAATACGTCTGAATATTTATGTTTTTCACTTTCACCATGCATCCTTTCATAAGCATTTCGTTTTTATGCGTGGTCTATGTAAGGATTGTTTCCGTGACTGCAACCAATTTTATGCTATAGAGAGCACATTAAATTTGATAGCTGGAATTATATATGCTTTTATAATTGCAATTTGTTATTATCAAATCAGCCAATTGGAGATGACTGCTGAAAACGATGTGCAGTCACATAATGTTTCTATGGTACAGTAATGACGACCTGCCAAATACTCTAATAATGGTTACTACCGCCGATACACGGTAAATCCATGAATTCCACTGAAAATGATTGAACATATGAAGCAGTTTTTCACCTGACAATTTTTTTTTGCTAAGCAAGTAGCACGAGGTTGGTATTATTAATTTATTCAGCTAACGTGTCGACGTCTTTGTCTTCTTCAGAAGCGATTATTCGAGCTGATTTCCCATAGTCGTTTGTCTTCGTTGTGGTCTTCGTCTTCGCTGTCGATGCAGTAGAATTTTTTTGGTGGGCATTGCCCCAATGAAGAATTTCACTTGGTGATGCCTCTGAAGGCAAGATGGTGGTTGATCGTTGTAATTATTCGGTGAAAATATGATATTTTTCACCGGTCAATCAGTCCATCGTGGAGCAGCAGGTATAATTATTGGCTGGCACAGAACGCACTAACAATTTGAAAACCAGCACCCCTATGATTTTGGAATTACCAAAGAGTGAGATTGGTTATAGAAATCCATCCGGCTAACGTTCTCACGTCTTCATTTTTTTCAAAATTTATGATGTGAAGAATTTACGTGGTTAGTTCTCATGTATCCCCATCACTTATAACAATTCGATTCTCAGAAACGTCATACCCACTAAGCGGTGGTGCAGAATTGGACCACTGGGTAAATTTTTCTCACAGTCTATCACGAATTTCTCTTTATAATTCACGATCGCTGAGTTCTTGCTTCAGTTTCATTTTATTCTAACTTCAAAGTGGAGAGCTACAAAGTTATTTGTGGCCTGAATGGCATTTCGCAACCATGAAAATTAGACATTTTTTTTATCATATGTAGGAAAGAGCGCATGTGACGCAGTGATTAGAGGTACTCTGCGACGCACAGGTGATTGACGCTTTGATTCCGCTCACAGCTCACTAAGCCTTCCATCCTTCAGGCTCGGCAAATTAGTATCAGACTTGTCTACGAGGGTAGCAGCACTGATTTGATACATTGGTAGACCACCGAGAGTCATTGTAAAAGTCAAATATGCATTCAGTCGCCTCCAACGGTGCTTGATGAAAAGTCCTTGTCGTATCTATGAAGAATTAACGCCGAGAGCTTTATCCTTCATACTTTCTATTTAGGAGAATGTCTTACTGTGAAGGGCAACGAAGGGCGTACGGTATTTTAACATTGGGAGAATTCTACTGCAAGGAAAACTGCGATATTACACGTGAAAGTCATCAACACAAAATCGAAAATATGACGAAGCACATCCTTGTGTTTGGTGGTATTTACTTCAAATGCTCTTCAGGATGGAGGTTCTTTGGGAAAACGAAACGAAGCAAAATTCTCAGTCGCCGTCCCTTTTTCGTGCATTGTTTCGATTTATCAAGACGCGGCTGTGGGCAGCGTGTGCCGTTTTTTTGTTCTGCTTAATCTTCGGTTTCATCGGTCCGACATGTTTAGTACGAGGTTAGTTGAAGTCCATATGTTGGATAACATGCTCCAATTAACATGTTTTTTACTCTTCAGGATTCCATGAGGATTTATTTAGGTCTTGTGCAGTTTGCCGAGCAACCACCTCTACCAGGTGAATCGGTTAACTATCGACTCGGTTTTTTTCTCGTATTCGCCATATGTTTGGTAAGTGTATGATCATTTTATCGTTTTTATATACTGCGATTTTCCCCTAATTTTACTATGTTTACTAGATTTACCTTTTCACGCTTGCTATCATTCTACATCATTAGTCATATATCATTAAGTTTACCCCACTATGTGGTTTGCTAGGTTCATAGGCTGTACTGACTTCTATAATGTGTATAATTCTGTGCATATCCGTTTATTAACCCTTTCTAGACAAAAGATTGTCAATTTTTCTAAGAAGCGCGCGATTTTCGTTGTTGATTGAAGATTTTTATCTTTGTTTCGAAAAAAGAAACTTTGAGTTTCCGCATCGGTCTGATACTACATGATTTTTTTTTTTACACGCTCATCGCCTTTTTGCCTATGTATAACTCTTATTTGCGATGAAAATTCTGAGTATGAAGCGTAGTTTTCTTTTCGCACTTGCGCTGCACTATAGACCTTCGCAGAAACCAAATTCTGGCTTTCGAATTCTTAAGATTTGTGCTATCGAATGGTTATGAGTATACTATAATTAAAACAAGCCATAAACCATAGCCGAGCAAATAAAATAAACCGAGTGTGAAGTATAATTTATTTTCGTTGGTTACAGCGCGACAAGAAAACTTTTGAAAAAACTAGGCGCAATTTTGAAATTCCCTAGATTCAAGCTTTTGAATGACCACTGAAATTCTAGATAAGGAAAATTTATTTAACGAAAAATATCTCTGAAATGTTTGCTCGAGCTCAACCATTCGAGTATCTGTCTTACTAAGGTCACATAGAATTTTTGCCTCTTTCCAGCGTTTACCTCTTTTTTTTACATAGTACCACGGATTCTTCAATTCTGCTAGACATACTTGGAAATCTGTCATAGTAGAGGTGCACAAGTGAATAATGAAAAACGAAGGGTAATTCGTGTAATTATCCTTTTTTTTTAAACTTCAAATGGCAAGTGCTGGACTGGTGTGCACTTTTTTGAGTAACAGATTTCGCTGCTTTATATGATTTATGACAAGTGGGGTTATATTCCATCTATAAGCTTATATATATATATATATATATATACATATATATATGTATATATGTATGTATATATACATGTACGTGTTTACACAATACATACATAGCATGTAAATGTATATATACATGGTATACATATATGTTTATATATATATTATATATATATATATATATGTGTACATGTAATGTATATGTATTTAATAGGTGTAATTGTATACCCAAGAGTATTGAGAGTTATGCAATGGGCCTCAGCCGGGAGCTTTTTTCAATATGGGTAAAACGTAAATTCAACTCTCATCAAGAGTCGAGTGTTTTGCAGAGCACTCAATACTCTGAGGTGTATATTTATGACATCATAACTGCTTGAAAGCACTCAGCAAAAAGGAGTCAATGAATTGTATAAATATGCACATATACATGTATATATATATATACGTATGTATATACATATGCATGTATATATACATATCTATACATATACATATATATACATGTATATATATATATATATTTATATATATACTTCTTTCTAATTAGGAGGGAACATATGAAAAACCCATCTCATTTGCTGAAGAGAAATTTTGCATAGATGTGTTAGTTAGTAACTATTCGAAAGCTGAGACTTAGGACTACACTCTCACGTCGCCGGTTATCTAAAACACACCTTTATAACGCTGTAGCATCCAGATCAAAAATTATGTTCCACTCTCGCCTCTCGCCTCCATTGTTATCGCGCGTATAATTCGCTGGAAGCTGAAAAGCATATCAGTGTGTACAGAAATTCTCGTAGTATCTTAGTCAACCGTTTTATCTGGAATTTCTTTCGAAGTAGGGAAAAAATTCACATTTGAGTAACGAAATATTGATCGCCTCGCCCCGCCCTTGCCACAGCCCACGCCATATTAAGAAGCCTGTAAACAACCATGCAAAAATGTAAAATACGATCTTATTTTCCCTGCTGAACCGTATATCAGAAAATAGGCATGTCATTGGAATCGGAAAAGAATACGCTATCAGATGATTACCAAATGTCTTAAAAAAAACCTTGTCCGGCATGGTCCAAGACACAGACTAAAAAACCAGTAGAGATCAAGCGATCAAAAGAGCTTTTCGAAAAACAAACACATTTTTTTCTTTGAAGCATGTGCTATAGTCTGAGTACCACTTTAAGCAAGGAGTTTGTCTAGGGAAATATAAGCGAGATAACACAAAAATGCGTGGTCTCATGAAACATGATTTTATCTTGTTATGTGTTATACGTTGTGTTAATTTACAGCATTGTAAAAGGGTCTTTTGAAACCGGTGGTGTTGGGCTGTGCCTCAAGTTTCAACTTTCGAATGGTTACTAACACTCATATGAAAAATTCTTCTCCTGCGAATGAGATCGGTTTTTCATTCGTTCCCCACTAGTCAGAAAGATTCGAATTTTGTGTTTATCGCTTAGATTTTTTTTTACGTGGCATTTTTATACTCCTCAAATTTTTTTTGTCGGATTCATCAATTACTCCTTTGATGGTGCGGGGAGCATATTCTTCATACTAATAGCGACAATACGTATGTAAATCTCCATGCCTTCTTACTATAACTGAGTTTGAGGTTGAAGTAGCTCGTGTGCTATCGTACGGTGCAACGTGGGCCATCTCTTACCGTACTGGAATCCGCGTTCGAGGAGCACTTCTCGGCCTTTTGTTCAAGCGATTACTAGGATCTCGAAGTATTGGCAAAAGGAATGCTGCTGAGGTCTGAACAGTTTCCTTTATCTTTCCTTATAGGATTATCAGTTTTCTTGTACTCTAGATTGTCAACATGTTTGCAAATGATGGTCAGCGACTCTTTGATGCTGTAACGTTTGCCCCTCTTGTCATTGTTGGACCTTTTGTTCTTATCGGTGGGGCTGAAATTCTTAACGTTGATGAATTTGTGGGTGAAAAGCCTTTATGTAGCATCCAATCGCAGGTGGTGTTGGTTATTTGCTAGCTGTTGTTGGCCGTTGGTCTCTACTTGGTATACTCGTTTTCTTTATCTTTGATGTCATTCAGGTAAGAAATAATACGTTCTAAATAGGCTATAAGAAATCAGTTCAAAGCATTGATTTGCAGTATGGACTTGGAAAGACTATGGTACGCTGTCGAAACAATGCCATTGAAAAAACGGAGAAAAGGATCTGTCTTATGGGAGAGATTATTAGAAGTATCCGCATTATTAAAATTAATTGTTTGGAAGAGAACTTCTCAAAGAAGGTCGAACGTACGTTTTTTTTTCTCACTGCTTTTTTTTCAATCTACTTCATAGCTTAAATAGTGTGGTATACTTTCTCAGAAATTCGACACGCTGAAAAGACAGAAATTAGAAAGGCTGGTTACGCACAGTCCTTAGCAATCGCTTGTGGTCCTGTTGTTCCGGTTGTTGCTGCTATCCTAACATTTCTTGGTGTTGTGCTCTCAGGACATGATCTGCTTGCTAGTGATGTTAGCAGAATTTTTTCTTCTAATGCGAATTTTAGTTATGATGCTGATCAGAATCTTTTTGAATAGGCTTTCTCAGCAATCACTGTGTTTTTCGTTATGTTGTTTGGTATACGAATGATCCCATACGGCAGTCGATATCTTGCTGAGGCAGTGGTAGCAATACGACGTATTCAAGAAATAATGCTAGTGAGTAAACTAACTTCTTAATGCCAATACAAAGTCCAGATCTTGTACGCATTCTATCCATTTACACGGTGGTGATAGGTAATTGTCATGTAACTGCCTACCATGAATGGCTTGTTAAAAACTTGCCTCGATGATAAGTTTGCTGAATGCTGAGTGTAATTGGCCTCAGGATGAAGCGGAGAAAATTTGTTTTGATTTAGCTACATTCTCCTTTCTCAATCTTTTATTTTATCTTCTTGACGTAGTAAATATATCAAAGATATACACTAAGTAATAGGGAGTCTGGCTAGAAATCTCGACGATTATTGAGTTTGAAGTAGTGGAAGGTCGTTACATTATTTTCATGCATCACCGTTATCGAAAAATACCAAAATTGCTAGCATGATAAGTCATACAAATGGTTTGCTATACTCAACACTATATCACAATGTTGCTTTTTCTTAAGATCAGGGTTCAAGTTGAAATAATATCATACTTGGCTGATGAGGTGTTTATCTTATCATGAGAAGACCTAATGAAAATGAGGCTTTTAGGTTCGCCAAAAAGTCATTCATCAGCGTAATGTTTGAATTATTGAAATTTTTGCAAAGATGGGGCTTTTAGGGACTTATGTGGATTAGTTTCGAAGTATGACACCCTTTTGAAACACATCGTTAATATCTGTTTAATCTATTCACGTAGATTTTATATTCGAAATTTCTAGTATCTTTACTACATTTTATCGCAGTGTTATGATTTTTCATACATTTCTAAGAGAATTGAGTGGTGAGCAAAAACACAGCTCAGCCGGCAATCGAACCCGCGTTTCATCCTATCCGGAGACGCGTGCTCTACCACTACACCACCGAGGCACATTTGCGTCACCACTCATTCTTCAACATCTCTATGTTAGCTATAAGCCACCAACCTCTAACAGGTTTGATTGGGTATGCGATTTCGCTTTATAAACCCAATTGAGCTGACAGCTATTGTGATAACTTATTCGAAATTCCTAGTATTTTTATTGCAATTTTTCGCAGTGTTATGATCTTTCATATATTCCTAAGAGAATGGAATGGTGAGCAAAAACACGGCCTCAGCCGGGGATTGAAACCGCGTTTACGTCAACTGAATTTATAAAACGAAATCGCATACCCGATGAAACCTATTTAAGGTTGGTGGCTGATAGCTAACATAGAGATGTTGAAGAATGATTGGTGATGCAGATGTGCTTCGTTGGTGTTGTGGTAAAGCACCCGTCCCCGTATAGGATGGAACGCGGGTCCGATTCCCTCCTGAGGCCGTGTTTTTGCTCACCACTCAATTTTCTTAGGAGTAGACTTTATACTTTGGGAATGACTTAATGGAATACGAGCAGTTTCTCGTAAGCCGCGGGATTTCTAGTTTCCTGAATTTATTTCTAGATTAGTGAACTTGAAGGTTGCGAATATGATCAAATTTTAGCAAAGACTTTCTTCTATTAATCTTCAGATACGGAAGATATGATTTACTAAAAGTTATATGTTGCTAAGCTCTATAATACGAATACATCGGTGTGGGTGAGTATTGGAAAGTAGCGCTCACTTTTCGTATAGGTTTTTCGGTGTTTCGTTTTTTATATCCTTTTTCTAGCGTGCAGTAGCCACTGCGATTGAAACTGAAAGATGTTTCATTATTAGACGTTTTGTAAGTGAGTAATTCAAAAAGACATTTTTAATTAAAAATCGAGTAAAAATTGACATATCTGATTCCATTCCTCCCCTTTACGTCTAGTTTCGCTTCAAACTTTTCTCTAATCTTCTCAGTGGCATCGTATTTTTCCCCAGTCTGCTACTATTTTTGAAATGTGTTTTAGTGAAAATGTGTTTAGAAGTGGATAAATTATAATATGGACCAAAATGTAAATTTGATTTCAGTACGAACAGTGGGAACCTGTCCAATCACATTTACATGATCAAAACATCGCTATTCGATTCAACCAAGCAACGTTCACTTGGTATCCACTTCCTGGTAAATGTAGTATTTGACGACAGCATTTACCGTTACAAATAGAAATCATTTCAGTGGAGTCAAATTCCGCTCCCACCGAAGAAACACCAGTGAACATAGGGCAATCAACGTTTTGCTTGGATAAAATCACACTAGTCATTCGCAAGAAAGAGCTAACGGGGATCTGTGGAGCTGTGGGAAGTGGAAAGAGTGCCCTACTCAGCAGCATTATTGGGCATGTGAGTGTGCTCAGCGTTCATACAACGCTTGATATTCCTCATCGAGTTTAGTGGATATTGAGTTGAGATGAAGTGCAGAATCTAGGCAGATTTGTCTGCGATCTGATTTATGTGGTTATATAGTGAAACGTGACTTTTTTCATATATCTATATTTCCTATATTTCCATAGAGCGCATGTAGCGCAGTGGTAAGAGGTGTTCTGCGTCGCACACGAGGTCAAAGGTTTGGTCTCGCTCTCATGGCTCACCAAGCCATCCATCCCTCCAGGGTTGGTAAATTGATACCAGACAGGTCTTAGACTTGTTTGGGAGGATAAGGAGCACTGACTCGGTTCATTCCTGTCTCTATTCCTTTTTGCGAAATGCATAAGATACACTAATGTAGCATTCTAGGATACTTTTCTGTTATTTTGATCATGTTTGAGGCCTTCTTCAAAACGATATTATTTGCTATTGTGAAGACTTTGGTAGTCGTTCGATAGCTGAGATCAAGGGGATTTTTTCGGTATATTTTATCTCTCAAACGACTTTTTTCAACGCTGTGACAGTCTTAATAAAATTTTGTTTCACATTCAAGGATTTTTCGCCAGATAGAAGCTTTTTTATGATCAAGTTGCAATCATTAGATAGAGCAATTTTTGTTGATTTCAACAAAATGTTTGGTTTTCGAAATGGACTTCTTAGAGTGCTTTAACAGTCGGAAGAAAATTAGGTTTCGCACTTGATGAGCACTTGTTGTCTGCTAGGGTGTGTGTGCTAGATGTAATATAAATCGGCAGCACGAATCACATGTGGACTTTTTGACGAAAATCAGGATTGTCTCCGATACGTCGAAATCTCTACACGATGATGGGCTTTCTTTCGGAAAAAGATTTCTTGAAAGTAACTTATTGTGCTTCGAAGATTGACAAGCTCACACTAAAATAAGGATCACTTTCAGGAGGCCGGAAAACTTTGTGTGCATCCGAGAGTGATTTGAAAAAGGATGTTATTCCAGTCAACAAATGTGATGTTCCACTTCTGGGCTGTGGTTCACAGCGACTTTTTTCTTGCACTATTTAATCGACGTTGACTCTTCAATCCAATCGTGGAAGGAAAGAAGAGCAGTAACGGAGAGAAGACGGCTGTTCTCTAACCAACTTGCGAAGCAGTTACAGCTCATTCAGAGGTCTTTTTGGAAAACCTAATACATCTTCGGAATCGGCAGAATTCTTACTATCGAAAGATTGCTAAAAGTCCAAGGGAAGTGCTCTGTCTAGCGAAAGATTCGCCGAAACGCCACAAGTGTGGAACATAATTTCATCTTGGCTGTTACAGTGCACTAGAAGGTTTTCTTCAGAACCTTTGTATACTATTGTAATTATATAGATTTGAGCTATCGATTAAGCTTTAGAACCACTTGAAAAACATAGGAAAAACCTTGTATTTAAAGGGGTGCAGATAACAGCAATAATTCGGACGTGTGAAACCAAATCTTCTTTTGAGCGTTACAGAGCTGTAAAAAAATCGCTTCAGGAAGCCAGATACATTGTTGAGATTGGTAAGATTTGCTCTGTCTAATGATTAAAATTTTGTTATGAAAGAGTTCTATCTGCTGATTAAAAAGAAGCTGTTTGAGAAATTAAGTGTCCTATTCAAAATCACTTGGCATGAGCTATCGAACGACTACCGAAACGTTTTGCAGAACCAAAAATACGTTTTTACTGAAGGCCTCAAACAGGGTCGAGATAACGGAAAAGTATCCTTCAGTTTTTGCCTCAGTACCGCATATCATAATTTTGGTGTAATATCTTAAGACCCTAAAACATTCGAAATGTGTTAAGAGGGAATATTTACGATAGCGTCACAATCTTCACGAAAATGTGTTACCCTACACTGCTTGAAGATGTCAAGAAGTCAGCAATATCTAGATTGTTGCCTTGCAAATTTTTTATAGCAGCTGATGCATCATACTGTTAAACATCTCACAGTGATTACAGATGTTTCCTTCTAAGGGAAGCGTAGAGGTTGGTGGCACATTTGCTTATGTTCCCCAAGTGCCGTGGATACAGAATGCCACTGTTCAAGAGAACATCCTTTTTGGATCGCCAATGAATTCTCAACGATATTATAAGGTTAACATTTTATGTCACTTCCTAATATCGAGGATACTAGACAATGACGTCATTTTAGGCTGTTAGTAGCTGCCAACTAACAAAAGATATGGAAGCACTAGCTGCTGGAGATCATACGGAGGTTAGTGGTCAGAATTCCGTTATGATGGTTTTCGAAATTTCTCAATATGTTTTATGAGCATTTTGAAAATGTTTATTTCAGATTGGAGAACGGGGTGTTACTCTTTCTGGTGGTCAGAAAGCGCGCGTTTCTTTAGCCCGTGCCGTATTTGCTCATAGAGATATCTATCTCCTTGATGATATTCTTGCTAGTCTCGATAGAAAGGTTGAGTCAGTTAATTCTTGGTTCAGAATTTCGAAATGACCGCTTATTTAAGGTTGCGGACAAGATTTTCGAAAAGGCCGTACGAGAAGTATTGTCCACTAAAACCGTTGTAATGGTTACAACGGACCCTCAGGTCTATGATTTATGTCATTGATAAAATTGAATCTAATGCCTTATCTTCCCTTCAGTTTCAATCCAAGCATTTCTGTTCTAGCGGTTATCACAATGTGATCGTGTTGTACTTATGGATGGTGGTAGAATTGTTGCTTATGGAGAACATGACGAGTTGCTCTCCACTTGTTCTCAAATATAAAGAATTTTGTGAAAGTGCACGAGTACGAGGTAGCAGACCTTGGCGCGTACTCTCAACTGACGCACTAATTTTTCTTCGTTTCCAGAAGTAATTACGCATCAAAATGACTTGGATACTTCAAACCTAGAAGGTCGGATACCGTCTCCAATAGAAGAAGACTACGACAAGGTTCGTATTCATTACATATACACTATCATCATCTAAATGTTTGCGTTAATTTTGTGAACAATAAAATAATTATGTTGGTTTTCATTACGTTCCTTGATTTCATCTGTAGTGGTAATACCATTTACAGGTGACATCGATGAGAATTTGAAAATCTCATTCGGTGGTTGCACTGCGAGGCCAAAGGCGTCACTTTTTGCTTTTTTTTTTTATCATCGTAATCAAAGACCTGTGTTTTTTCGTATGAAGGAGACTAAGGGGAGCATTAGTGGACTCAAACACTCGCTTTGATTACACTATAATTTTGCTCTCCTACGAAATTTCTCTATCATCATCTCGCTTTCACTGATTGTTATTCGGATAAAGACGGTAACGCCAACATCTGAAAAGTTCGATTGGATTTTTTTTCACTAGCGCTTTGAGCTCTTCGTTTCAATCGAATGTCTACAATGAATTGTTTTGATGAGAAGGTGTCGCTCATCAAGCTCACGAGACAAACCTGCTCCTTGGTCCTTTCAGCGGTATCTCGTAAATGTTCAAACTGACAAGGTATACGACAAGGAACAGATGATACTCTCTGCAGATTTTTATGAACTATGACTGGTTGTGGTTCATGCAGTTGGCCCTCTTCAGAATACGACTTACTGGATCGATTGAGCTTCTAAGGTCCTTCACTTAGGTTATACTAGCACATTGTTTCGGTCAATTTCTCAATAAGTCTTTCAGTCTTCTAACATTAGTGGCATCTTATGGCATAGTGGCTGTGCACGAGGCGACAATGACATCCTTTGAGAGTATGTTATCATTTATCTAGCGAGATTATCGTACGGTTGTTAGCTTTTAGGTCGAAGTCAAGCCTTAAATTTTCAGGCTTTATACCTGCACCGATCTCTATGTTGGTTGTTAATTGAGGACAAGATTCTTTTCTTTAAAGTAATCTTTTGAATGTGCTAAAGCGATGTCCGTTCTTCTGTTTGCAAGGTCAAGAAGTAGTTGACACGAAAAAAAGATATTAACTTGTCTAATCTTTGTAATCGTTTGATTTTGTGAAGATCTTTTGTGGAATCTCCAATGAGTTATTTACTTCAGAAAGAGATTTTTCCAACAATTTGCCGGTTCTAAAGGACGTATGGTGTAACCCTCCTCTTGGTCTCTTAGCATTTAGTGCTCATTTTGTGTACATATTTTTCTTTAATCTCAGTAATGTGCTTGGAAACTCGAAACCGAATACTCTTCACGGTTTGCTTCACCACGTAATCCAGATTGCGAGAACACAGTGTACAAGGTCCTGAAATCAACTTCTTCTTGAGGCTTGACCAATTTTTCTTCTTTACCTGCAAACGTCACACTAATGTTACCACCAGTTAATCATTGGATTTCGAGAATGGTTTATCGTATGTATTGTGATTTTTCTTGTTAAGACAGTTTTAATTTCCTGAAATAGCAGGTCTCTCGACTGATTCATTAAAGATTGTGGGGTAAAGTTGTTCGTCGCCACATCCACAACTTAGAATGATTCTCTACCACGAGAAATCGTTTACTCAATGTAGCAATAGATGACAATCATGCATTTTTTCACTTTATTTTGCTTTTTTTATGTGGATGACATCGATATTCGCGATGCTAGCGCGAAGCTCATATCAGACGATGACCTCCAAGGTTAGCAACCCCGATGTCATTTTTCGGCATCTTAACCAAAATAGGTTTTATACCATGATTTCTCAGGTAAACTCGTTGATGCTGAAGAGGATTTTGGCTTAGCTTCAATGTCATTTTCGACTTACAGGTGCACGAATTTGAAGTTTTCTCTGTCGTTTCACTCAATTAAAGATGTATTTATTGAACTCTTCAAATTGTTTTGATAATTTCAGGGCTTACATTAGAGCAGCTGGAAGTTGGCTAGTTTGGGTTTTGCTTATTGTTGCCTTTGTTATTAATGTGTCCGCTTCAATCTTTTCCACTTTCTGGTTGTCGCGCTGGCTTAAAATTGGTCACCGAGAGCAGGTGTGGATCATATTGTATAATCATATTAATCATGTCATTGTGCTCATGATTATTATTTGTTGGCAGTTCGATGTTTTTTTTTCTGAAAACGGAGTGAAATACCTGTTTTTTCACGCGACATGGTATCTTTGATTCGGGGTTTGTTGAGTAATCATACCGCTGATCCATTTTCCAAATTCAACTTTTCTGATTTCAGTCTTATATTTTGTAAGATAATGTTTTTCGTATTCTATGACTTGTCTAGCTGTCAAATTTTTCACTCATCCTAGAAGAAAAGTTTCAGGAAGGCTTGGATCAGAGTGAATGGAAAATATCATTTATTTGAAAGGGAAACTTTAGATACGGCTTTGTTCACGTTCTTGGAATGCAGTCTGATCATTTCAGGCTCACGATAGTCTTTACAGTTAATTTTGCTAATCGATTCTCTTTAGGTGCTGGAGAGTAACGGTAGTGCTCTATTACATTCGGAGGGAAGTCTTGCCGACAGTCCCGAAACGCCCTACTACTCTACCGTCTACGGAATTTCTCTCGTAATTCTTTTTCTTTCTGGGCTTCTAAAGGCAATGATTTTCGTAAAGGTAATAATTTATAATATTTTTTTTCGCCTATGGTTAATCCTTCCTTCTTGCCGGTACTAAGTTCTGTGGTTTTTCACTTTTCCACCAGTTTTTCCACCATATTCATAAACTCTACTCCACCAGTTTTCTGCTATATCCATAAAATATAGTGGATAATCCCGGTATTGATCAGTACTTGAGTGCTGTGAATTCGACTTCATTAAGTATCGTTAGAGGTTCTTGAGTACATAAATGGCATTTACGATGACTTACGGTGGCCTGCCAATGTGTTACATCAGTGCTGGTATACTCGTACAAAAGTCTAATACTAATCTGACGACTCCGGAGAAATGAAAGAGTTAGCGAGCGTGGGACGCGAGATCGAACCAACGACCAACGTGTACGTTGCAAGTCATCTTCAACTGACGTGTTCAATTAACACAGCAGTGAATAGGTATCAGCATGGTTTTTTGTGCTGATTTGCTTGACATACGGACGGTTTGTGGGTTTTCCTTGATTAATTATTACTAATTCGTGGTAGTTGGAGTATTTGAAGAGTTGATAACTCAATAATTTTGCTATAGTACTTTTCCTCATTACCTTATGAATGCGCCTAATTTTCCCATTTGTTACGTGCGATTTAATTAGTTCTAAATCTCTTTTTTCTCAAGATCAGAAGACATAGGTTCTTCTCAAAATTTCATACAAAAGTGGCGGCCTGCAACATTAACGATAAAATCGAGACTGTCATCCTGTGAAGATCACGCCTCTGTGATTATTTCTGACTTCATGAAAACAGTGCTTCATTGTTTTAGAATAGACGGGCTTTGTTTGGTTAGCAGTAATATGTAGATTCTCAGTGGTTTTTCTTTTGATTAATGAAACAAAAGACCATTAGCTGCCATGTTTTTGTAAGCTGGAAATTGAAATACTCATGTTCCAGGCATTGAATTCAATATATCTAAATACAGATCTTGTGAAACTTTGTTTTTCCATTTGTTATTATAGCAGTATCAAGAACATTTGAAGGTCTCACTAAATGCAGCTAGTCGACTTCATAATGGAATGTTTTCTTCAATGATTCGAGGTACTGTTGGATTTTTTGACTCAACTCCTACCGGTCGTATTTTGAATAGATTTTCTAAGGACATGGATGAAAGTGAGTTTTGTTTCATTTCCCTAATCCATTTAATGTCTTAATTTAATTTTTTCATCTTATTTTCTGAACTTTCTGTTAATTTCTACGTCAATTAAGTATAACACTCTTTTTCTTGCTCAGCAGACACGAAGTTGTTAACAGTAAGATTTATTCAGTACAGCAGGGCTGATAATTCGGCGGTTTTATCTTCTTCAGAACCTGGAAAGATCAGGCAGCTCGCTCAGTCAAGCACTTCTTTGATCTAAGCAGAAAAAAATCATACTCAAGTTCTCATTTGCGTAGAAAGTAACTTCTCCTAAGCACTAATTGTTTTGTTGTTTTGACGTGTACCAGGCGCACGGAACTCGCATACGTGAGGCATGTGCGTGGCTCAGGTTGAGAAAGTCAGCTCTATGTGTGGTATGAGTTCACGCGTGACACGACACTTCTTCTTGCCATCCATTCTTGTATTTTCGAAATTTTATCAATAGGGTTCAAAAATTTTACCCGCAGATATCTTAGATTCGTATGCGAGAGTAGTGGTCTTTCATTCAAAATCCTTATTACACCTTTGTTTCTCGTGCTTGCTTGGTGGGGTGCCCTTATGGATTTCATGGTCCCTAACAGGTGGTCTTTCATTATAATGTTGAAGTGTCTAGTCATCTTGCCAATGTGTTCGTCTCTGCATACCTTACAAGAGACTAGGTTTACCTTATGCAAGCCCATGCAATCACTTTATCGTTAGCGCAAATTATGCTATTTTGCGTTTTGCTTTCGACTTTATACAATTGATTACGAGCTAGCTGTCGTCTTAGAGTGTTCGTGTGTTATTTCAATCCTGCTTGATTTCTCTTATTTATCTCTTTTCAGACTATGTTTCATAGTTGTATTTATCTGTTGGAAATGAGGAACAGTATCAACGCGTTGTTTTTGCTAGACTTATCGTTAAGGGACGTTCTTTTATCCTCAAACCCATCCAAAGGAGCTACCTTCGGTTCATAATCTTCAAGCAAGCCTAACTAAGCACTCCATTAGGTTTAGGGCAGAAAGGCATAGTGAAGAAGATTTTGAGGGCTCCATCCTCACAGAAGAACTTCATGCTACTGCGTTAATATTAGAATGGAAATCTATATATCATGCATGTTCTTTGCTCAAGTTATAGAGGTGTTCAACTGAGTACACTTAGTGAATTGTTTAATTTAATTCAAGTTTTTCCATGTGGAACTGCAGGTTTTTTTTTAGTACAAAGTGAGTCGTAAAGCGCTAGTTAGTTTCCATCTTCTTTTGTACTAGAGGCTTTTTAAGTCAGTTTTTTTTTCTAAGAAATTACTCGCCGTCATTGGTTATCACACAACGATTTTTTGTATTGCTCCCCTTTGATTTAGAACTCCGTGAAGTTTTTTCTTTCAGCACTCACTCCCTTCATCAATGTGGTAGGACGTTCGTCAAATTATGATTACATGTATTTGGCTAGAAACAAAATTTCGTGCTAATTTAGTTGTTTATTGTTCACTGGGTCTCACATTTTCGACATCTCATCCTCATCGAGTTCCTAGAACGATGAGCACCGTTCTGAAATGTTTTTAAAATTCTTTTCAAGACTACTTATAGTGTTTCGTAGCTGATAATATTATTTCGTTTCATATGTTTTGGCACTACAGAAACAAACACCAAATTTTCTAACCAGAAGTCATTGAAACTGCATAACTTCAGTCTCGTTCATTTGCTCATTTTCTTGCGAACATTTTGGTATACAACTCGCCCTGTACTTATTTTTAAGTTGGAGCTTTCGTGGGACAAATTGGCTTGCTATTCATGTATGAATTTTGCGTAGAAGAAAATTTAGGGAAGTGGCGCAAGATCAGTGGAGTTTTTTATGGACGGCCCGAGCGCAACTGGTCCTCCTGGCTGTTCTCTCCAGCTTTGAACTTCGCGAGCTACTTCTTAGCCGTCCTTTCTGTAACGGTGTCGTTGCCGAAGTTCCATTAATTTTGTGCGCCACTTCATTAGCATTTTCCCCTACACGCTATTCGTGCATGAGTGGCAAACAAATTCGTTTCTAATAGAGCTCCATTTTAAAAGGAGATATAGGCAGTTGTCTATCAAAATGTTTGCAAGGAAATGAATTTTAATTACTTGTGCATGATAAATTCGGTGTTTATTGCTCTAGTGCCAAAACTTATGGAACGGCCTCATTGTATGCGTCAAACAAAACTTGTAAACGCTGAATATATTTCAGAAATGGGCTTCAGAAAATTACATTTCCTTTTTTTATATAGTTGTTTGTCTCGCCTAATTATACATATGCATTTTCAGTTGATGTGAAATTACCTTTCACGGCTGAGGTGTTCCTGCAGAACATGATCACATGCACTGGATTCCTTCTAGTCATCACATGGGTGTTTCCGGCATTTCTAATTGCTTGCGTTCCACTTTTGGCTATATTTTTACTTTTCGTTTCTTGCTTCCGTGCTGGAATCAGAAGGTTTTTTTCCAATTTATATAAGAATACATCGCTTTTTAACACTGTTTTTATAAGTTTTTTTTTTTCTTTTGAATAGTTATTGGTCCCCACCAAAGAGTAAAAAGATAGCGATAGTGTTTATCTCAGTTACGTTCATTAAAGAGAATGTTATCTGATTCAACTTGTTCGGAAGACTTGTGTTCCAATGACCTCTGTGGTGTTACAGTAAAAGATTTTACAGCTTGAAGCGATCCGAGAATATATCGCGGTCGCCGCTGTTCGACCACATCACTACTACTGTTGAAGGTTTAACCTGTATTCATTCCTATGGTCAAACAGCACGTTTCATGGAAACGTTAAAACATTGTTTGGATGCAAACAGGTATATGAAAAAGACGAAGTCATTGATTAATTCAGAACGTGTGCTACGTGTTGTATTATAGCGGTGCTGTGTTCATGTTTCAATCGGCAATGAGGTGGTTGGCCGTGTGGTTAGATCTGTTGGTGGTAATGATCACATCAATCGTAGCTTTCTTCATTGTGATCCTGACTGGTACACTCTCTCCGGCCGATGCTGGCATGGCGCTCGCCTTTGCTGTACAAGTGCGTTGAAGCCAACTATAATATGTAAATCTATGGGTAGTCATCCAGCAACGCCCATTTTGTGAATTTGATTTTTATTAGATATTCTCGTGGGTTTTGACACTAGAGCAAGAAACACTAAATTCGTCAACTGGAAGTTATTGAAATTGCTTAGCAGCACTATTAAAAGTATGAGCCATCAGCCTGAAGTCAAAGTCGAATCTTCTTCAGTTGCTCCGATGATGACCTCTCGATAAACTTCGCGTGGGCGTTCGGAGTGCACCTGGTCCTTCACGTTGCTGTTGCCGACGTGAAACTTAGCAAGGAATAGAAACGGTGTTCGCTTGGACACAAATCTTTTAGACTTTGCACGGTTGATGTTCTCAAAGGCGATATGCATAGCTCTACAATTTCTAGTGATAAAGCAGCGAAATGCTATGAAGGTTTCGCTGGGCGGTGGTCATGTGGCAAGCATGAACATATATGGTACTAAAAGAAAGCTCAGAAAATTCCGTGCAAAGCTGTTTCGATTCGTTTCCTGAGAGATGACAGAATGTGTTCAGGCTGATGGCGCTTACTTCAAATAATGTTGTTGAACAACTTCAATTTCTTCTAATTGATTTATTTGGTGTTTAATCATTTAGTGTCAAGATTTATAAAAAGATCTAATTGTATTGGGATACTCGGAATTCAATGCGCAATTCTAACTCTACCTCTCTGAAATAGCACATCTTAGTTTAGAATAACTTTTCAAAATCTAGATAGAATCTATCACAGTCCAATATATTTTTGCTAACAAGGAACTCTGTGTATCGATGTATCTTATTTATGTAAAATTTGAAAGTTACAAAGCTTATGAAATCTCATTGTAGGCGATTTTGACCTTGACTTAGTTTCTCAAGTATTTATTGGGCAGAAATTCATGATTTGAGAATTCCAGTCCACAATGCGACGTATTGCCAATTCTCACACCGTTTGTTTATTGAGTTTTTTCGCTTTCAATTTATCTTTAGATGCAGCGAAAATCTTGAGATGCATTAGCGAATTCTGTAAGTTCTCTTTAGAATCAAGTATTCGCTCACAGGAAATTCTTCACTTCATTGTATCAGTAGTAGAAGGATGTGCGCAACCTTACTCGTCTTTAACTGAAAAGCTTGACGACGAAAAATCAATCATTAACATTTCTTTGGCTCATTAACCTCTCAAGTACTTATCTTCACTCCGCAGACCGCGAGATCTCGGACGAGCGCAGCGCATTGCATTAACAGTGTGGTAGTTCTCTAATGAGTTTTGGGATTTTATCACCAATAAATAGGGTTTATTTGCCGTAAATAGGCAAACAGCATAGAACAGACTTCAGTAAGGCTATTTTTGATTGTAACATGCGGAACTAATTATAAAACAATGAATTGTTTGTCAAACATGATATTGCACATCGCAGTGCGGTGCGATTTCATCGATAATTCGAGGCAACTTTTTATCATTAGTGAACTTTAACATTTGAAGCTTGTATAAACGTAGAAGAGCCTTTGTTTTTTTCTATTCTCATTGACAATTTCTTGCAGTATTTAATATTCCGAAATGAACATTCAACCTTTGTCACTGGTATGCGCAATGATTTTACATGCTTTATTTGATTTCTTTCATCACAAGCACTGTCAAAATCAGCATTTGTCAAGCTATCTAGCGACTATATAAACATAGAGTAATAAAACAAGTATAAACAGATGTTCTAAAACACTGATACCTCTAACAAGTGTCCTTGTCGTTAATGAAAATTTACACAAGGTTGGTATTCCCTTTTTGGAATTCGATGGCTAACGTTTCGCTACCCTGCTTCGTCAGAGCCCAGACGCATTATATCGTATTATATCTAAATATTCCGTTGATATCTCGTATGTATCAAGAATCTAGTATAAAACAATTTAACAGTCTGGTTATTATACAGGAATCCCATCTCTATATGTGGGAGAAGTCACCGGTGTTTTGCTGCTTAAACTGGAAAGTGAATCTGAGATAAAGCGCCATATCATTTGTTATGTTCAGGCACTACCCCTTCTATCATTCTTGGGTCTTTTCGGTTTGTGCGAAGGGTTTCAAGAATTTTTCGCGCCGACGTTCGGATTCCTGCCCCATTCTTGCTACTACATCGAAGTCTTCATCGCTGTGCTTTTCTACCTGTGCGCACCTACTCGTTTAATTATTCAATTTTCGTCTAGCTGTTCTCCTACACGAATCCTAAGTGGTTTTCCCGTTTCATCAATATATCCTTCACCACATGGCGTGCAACAAATCTGGTTTATTATGCACATGCAATCATGCAATCTCCGTCTCCACCATTAGGGCATTCTATGCAGTTGTCTGTCTTACAGAGACGACCATACAAGCGGTTCCGATCTAATTGGCTACGTAGTGTATTGAGTGGGATATCTATAATTTTCACAGTTCCCCAGAGCCTTGTTATTCAGACGCCTTTTGATAGCAGCGTTCACTTGATTCGTGTTAGAAATATGTTCTTCTTCAAAATTGTTTGATTTTCTTTTCGGAACATCGAAGGTTTTCGCGACACATGGGCATTCTCTAAACGAAGAACAACCCCTGCATTAATCTCTTTTGTGATATTACATAAAAAATAGATAATTCCCCCGTTTCTATTGCTGCAGGCACCGTAGAAAATCTTGGCGCGCGGCGCGAGATGCTGAGAACGATGGTACGTATAGGTACCAAATTGGGCTCAAAGGTTAATATTCGAGTCGTTGCGCGACACAACTGCTAAGTTTGAATTCATGCAAAACGACTTGTTGGAATTCATGTTTCAACTTCTCATGTTCTGATCTGTGAAATATGTCGAAAGTGCGATTTATATTATAATTTAATTACGTACAGTATAAATACTTAAAGCAAGCATTGACATGTGATTGTAGAGCGTTCGAAAAAAAGATTATCATGTAAACCAATTCGAAAGAAAAGTTGGAAATCGTTTACCAATTCTCAAACGATGTAGTATATTTTGTATATGTGTTTAACGATTTAAAAATCTTTGCATAAGTTTTACTTGGAATTGAACAGTATCATTTTGGCGTTCCTTTTTAGTGGATCGAAACCTCCAATTCAGGTGTAGTTTAGTTCATTTTTTGCTTAGTCTTTTTTGTGGCGAGACACGATGGAAAACACGAGCAAAACTAAAAAGCTTAGGTGACCTTCGAACTCGCAATTACCCTTTCCCGGCGACCTTACGTGCTAATCATTCCGACAAGCGAGACCCTTTTTTTTTAACCTTCCTCTTATGTTCAACATTTTGAACTTCATAAATATCTCTATACATCGATACCCACTTCAAGTCATCGATAAGAGTAGTAGCGAACTCGAAATTCGCTCTGGATTCATAGTATCTGAGCATGTTGCTCGCATCTCAGCATTCTTGTGCTCGTACTCTTAACTTACTTCATAGTTTGGATGTCAGGATGTAGTTAAGTTAGTGTCGCTGTCATCTTTTGATTTTAAACTTCCTTGAACGGGTTTCTGTTTGGTTAAAGCCCCTTTCTATTACTGGATACAACTGCTAATCAAATCAGAGAGATTTGTTTGAAATAGTGATGCGGTATTTTATGCATCCGCTATCTCCCACATATTGTGCATTTTGGGTCTTTAAATCCATTCTTGAGATTCATTAGTTCGAAACTAGTGAGTATATTTTCTGTGTTTCATTTTAGGACTACGGGCAACTGAAGAATAATCATTCATTAAACCTTGTGCTAGTATAGTACTTATAAAACATATGATAGTACGTTGTAGTAAATCAACTTGGAAATTGTCTGATAGATAAGTACATAAGTAGTTATGAATTTATTCCACAATATATCATCCTCTTTATTTTCTTTTTTTTTTCACAAGCGTTAACAGTACATGTGGTGATCATCCAGAACGACCTGATATGGTTATGTCAGGATCTCGGAAAACTAATTTGCCCCAGAAAGCCAGATGGCAGCAAAAATTCATCCTTATGCGCGTGCAGTCTTTTTTTTTTGAACTTTTCTTAGAGATGATCTGACAAGCTAATTAAAAATATATCTAAAGTCTTGAACATATTGGGATATAAGATCGTTACTTACCACTTTTTTCCAGATGAGTGGCATTTTTCAATTCGCTGTACGGACACAAGCAGAGTTGGAAGCGAAAATGACATCGGTTGAACGTGTGGCTTATTATTCTGAGGTAGATCAATGATTTTCTTTTCTGAAACCCTAGGTGGGAGTTCTTTCGATTGCAGAATATTCATGCAGAAGGCGATTGGGAAACAACAAAAGGAGTTGATGTACCAAAAGAATGGCCTCAAAATGGACAAATCAATTTCCACGGTATAAAGTATGTTCTCATAATTATTTTTCTCACGTTTTTCAATTGTCTTTTTGTGATACTTCGTTATCGCAACTTATTTCTTAATTCTATGAGAACAAGGCTTTTTTTCTATCTTCTCAGACTTCGATAACTTGAAAAACGCTTGTTTTGATACTGTGCCTGTTTAGTGAAAAGTCCGTGTTAGTGCTCTGTAGCAGCGAAAATACAATTGAGTTCCACACACGGCACGTTTTTCGGTGGACATAGCTTTTCCTCCAGGCTTTAGTAACCATTTAAAAACTCGACAATTATGATACTGTGCTTAGTTGGGAGAGATCTTATTAGTGCAGTGTGGCGGGCAAAATCGCGCTGTGAGCAGCGATCTCGTAGCCAATTCAAAAGGGAGCTATTTACGTTATCTATTTGGAAATTTTTTCTCCGTTTCGTAGAAATTTCTCGGTCGTTCAAATTAGTTTTGTCGTTTTATAGGTATTAGCCTTTTTTCTTCATTACACATCGTCAAATAAACCCAGTATAAAATTCAATACCTTTACAAGTCATGCTGTCAAATAAGTACCGGAAGTCCGTTTAAAAGTCATCCGCAATCCTTAGCCGAGGCAAAAATGCGCAGCTAATGTGAAGCGTGACTTCTTTTCGCTGTTACAGCGCTCGGGGAAAGCTTTTTGAAGAATATAGTCTAGAAATCACCGAGAATCAAGCCAACCAATGTATCCTAAAAGTTGAGGAGAAAGTGAAAAAGGCCTTGTCCTCGAAGGATTGGCAAATGCGTCCCGATCAGGGAACATTATGGAAAATTCAGTGAGAGGACTGCTACTTTATTTCTTGTTTTGTGGATGTTTTCTAAGTATGTGAACATAGCCATATATGTACATGAGCGCATGCGGCGCAGTGGTTAGGAGTGCTCTGCGTTGCACACGAGGTCATTGATTCTATTTCGCGCTTATTGCTCACTAAGTCATCCAATCTTTCGGGGTCGGTAAATTGATACCAGACTGGTCTCAATCTTGTCTGGGAGGATAAACATTACGGATTCGATACAGCGGTAGGCCACCGCGAGTCATTACAAAGGCCAGATATGCATTCAGTCATCTCAAATGCAACTAAAAATTAGAGGCGATTGCATGACGCATCGCCCAGGGATTGATCGATCAGAGCTGAGAATTCGATACTTTCATCTTTTACTCATTAGTAAACAATGTAACTAAACAATTTAAGAGATGTTGATGTATGCGGCATTTGAGGAGAGAGAGATCCTATCCGTATTAATTTGTTAACGTTGTCATTCATCATCTTCTTGGTTCTAAGGAGGTTATCTTAATGTTGAGAAGTTCCAGAAGTCTACTGGTTTATTCAAAGCACAGTTGTCAACTCAGCTTTTGGAACAATCCGACCGGTAATAACATTGACTAAGCAGTCGACTGAGCAGGCTTACTTATCCCTAAGTATCAGAATCTCTGCAGAAAATCCCTTCATCTTGGTTTTCGTCAAAAATCAGAATTTTTCAGTACATTCGTTCACTTGTTTGGATTAGTAAGCCTGTGGTCGTCTTATAACGCATCTACAAAACTTGTCAATACAGCATTCACCAAGATGTTTAGGCTTCCTTTTTGTGTAGAGGTTTATCAGTGAAGACTGCTCAAATTCGTTTGGTTTTACTGGTGATTGTACTAGAGTAGTTAGGCATTGTTGCCTATTGTGGGTGGGTGTGTTGTGTGCCGTAAGGGTCACTCGACTGTCTTGATTATTCCTGGCACGCGAATCTCTTACTATTTTGGGATGAAGGGCAGTGTTGATCCTGAGACCAGCGAACCATATTCATGTTAGCCAGCACCAAGATTGTTATAGTTGGCCGACCTAGTTTGACCTTTGCAGCAAACCTAATGGCGACCCGTGATCGACTAAAGGTTGGCCGATGCACCAAATGTATAGATTTATCAGTGGAGAATAGATTTATACTAAGAGAGGGTAAGGGCAATGATTATCTAAGAAGGTAAACAACGGATTTGAATGGCAGCCGCTGCTTTGAAGCTATTTGAGGCGACTAAAGTGTCATACAAAGCGTGCATTTGTTTCTTCGCTCGGGAGTTTTTGTGTCTTTATTTTGTCTAGAAACCGTTCAAACTGCCAGCTGCGAGCCACAAAAGCTGTCCATCCGCCCGACCCCAGCTCGCTGACCGAAGATATGACTCATTGCCTGACCTTTTTATTATCTACAATTAGAATATTAGTTATTTGATGATATGCTATAGTAATAAGCGTAGAAGAGAAAGGAGAGTAGCAGTTATTCGATTGAATAACTGCTACACTACCGTCCCGCGAAAAGGTGAGGTGATCCCTTATGTTGCTTGGATGGCATGGCCGCTTTGCGACGTTTTTTCCACGAGATCGTGCTTTCTTGATGTCATGCTTTGCTTGTTTTTGGTGTTATGACCGCTTGCTCGTATGTGTTGCAGGATTGGTATCTTGGGGTGGTGTAACTGGTATGGTTTTCGTTAAATCCTTCTTGCTACTGATGCGACTGGCTGTTGTTTGAGTGCTTTCTAGTTTCCACGGCTTTTCTAAACTGCTTTCGTTCATTTAGCAATGCGGCGATTTTACCATCGGGATGCTTGCGTCCGTTATGTTCACTGTCGTGCGGGGACTCATTCAAATAGGCGATCGAGTGATTCTTCTCCATGGTGAGAAATTCATTCCGTTCCTGATATACGATGGAACAACCTGTGTGCTCCATCGGCTGTGCGGTTTACCTGTGTTTGCCGTCGCCGTCTGGCTGTTGTTCAGTGCCGAGTATCCATGGGGAAAATTCGCACTCGTTGTCCTCGTCCTTTGAGTCGGCAATATAGCTTGCAACCTTTTTTCCTTCTAGGTTTTATTCAAGACTGTCTTGAGTTTCCTCGTCTTCTCCCTATTCTCCTTCGCAAGACTTTTCGACTTCCGGTGAGTAATATCTGAAGAAATTGTCTTCCAGTGAGTTTTCATTATCAGTGTTCTGAGATAAGTAGTCTTTTTCTTCTGTGCGGTATTATCGCTTTCAACTTCACTTTCATCCAGGCTTTCTTCCGCGATGTCTTGAGTTTCTTCCTCTGCTTCTGATTCTTAATCGCAGAATACCTGCTCTTCTGCGCTAAAATCCTGGATTGGTGGTTCATCGAATCTTAGATTATTATCCTCTAATAATTCCTCATCACCACTACATTAAAATAGATTCTCTATTTCTTTTGTATTGCACTGATAATCGGATGTCTGTGAGTTGCTAACTGTCTCGACTTTGGCGCTTTTGCAGCCGCACGTTGTTTACATGCGCCACTATATTTTCTCTGATGATTTTGCCTTCTTGAAGTTTACTATATTGTTTGTGGCCGATGTTGTCTTCTTCTCCTTTGGGTTTTCTGTTCTGTGGACGATACCGCCTTGCTTAATGGTTTTTGATGGAAGCAAATGGAGGTATGATGGCCTTGTTTGTTACAGTTCCGACACGAGCCTGCCTTGCACTCGGGCAAGGTGTGAATTGATGACTCGCAAATGTAACAAAAGTTGCAACTTTAGATCACTTGTATTCTTTCTTTTTGGGGTTTTTATCATGGTGCAGTTATTGGGTGGGTGCCCCAATTTGTTGCAGTTGAAGCATGAATATGGTTTACTTGGGAATGTTTTCTGACTCATGGACATTCTTGATGAGTGATTATGACGATGAATGCGACGTATTTTTGCTTGCATATTCGTTGGAGCGCATGTGGCGCAGTGGTTAGAGGTGCTCTGCGTCGCACACGAGGTCAATGGTTCGATCTCGCGCTCATGGCTCACCAAGCCATCCATCCTTCCGGGGTCGGTAAATTTGTACTAGACAGGTCTCAGACTTGTCTGGGAGGATAAGCAGCACTGACTCGGTTCAGCGGGAGGCCACCGCGAGTCATTGTAAAGGCCAGATATGCATTCAATCACCTCAAACGAAGTTAAAAATTGAAGTCGAATGCATGGCGCATCCCTCAGGGATTGACCAACGCCGAGAACTTTATCCTTTTTATTCGTTGGTAGTCTAGGATCGTCCAATTGATTTTGAATGGCTAGCTTTTGGGCTATGTATTCTTGGATTCCTTCAAGAAGGTTCTCCGTCGTGCGTGACCTATTGGTTCCGCACTGCGTTATTTGAGTTAAGGCGTGATTTCTCTCGCAAACTTTCTAAGAATTCGTTGCTGTAGAAACGTATTGTCAACCTGCTCTTTCTAGTGGTGAAGTGGATCACTATCTACTGTAGAGATTCGCATTACGTTTCGTGATCTTCGAGCGGCTCGCTCTCTGCTCGTGCTCTATGTAACCGATCTAATAATTGATTAACGATGGCTTGTTTGTTGCCGTATTTTGCCCTTAGATGGTTTATCACCATTGGATATGATTGGCGCTATATCTCATATTTCTTTACGAACATTTTGGCCTTTCCCTAGAGCGAGTACAATAAGTAGTTCACTATAAAGTGATCGTCCATCTGCTGTGAGTGGACGGAGTGTTTAAATGTCCCCCAAAATGTTTTCCACTCCCATATATCTCTGCTGAACTTAGGGATAGGGTTGGATGGGCCATTTTTTACTGGTGGAGCAACTTATAAGTTATCGTTGTTGCTTTTCGGGGCATTCTGTGCGTTTTCAATTTTTCTTCCCTCATCTAGCTCATTTTCTAAGCTGAGATTTTTGGAGAGGTAGGCTTCTGCCTTGTCGAGGTACTCCAGGGAATGTCTATGTTTAGTTTGACGCCCTGCTTCTGTTCCTCTGATGGTGGGACATGGCGCTCGAGGCTGTCCACTGCAGCAGCGTAATCATCCAGTGCTGCGTGGACGTCGCCTCGATCTTTTGTGAGGGCCAATAATACTTGTTTTAGAGCTTTTTTGTGCATAGTGATATCCACCCTTTTTGTAGATACGTTAAGGGCGCCGTCAGTGGGCGTTTTTACCTCCTTTTCGTAAATCTCAAACGAGGCGGTTAACTATTTTTTTTAGAGCCCTCAGGCGTGAGGAGGAAGTACTTGACATTTTGATTATGGTTTATCTTATCCAATAAATAACGTACTTGCTGATGAGTTTGTCATCCTGAAGCTGTCCGTGTTGTTGCTTGAACTGTGGTGATCGGCGATGAGTTCGACTCGGATCGGCCGGTGCACCAAATTGTACTATTGGGAGTTTACTCGCCTTGTAAGTATTGCCACGCGGGACCTTTTGACTCCTTTTCGCTGCAGATCAAATAGCTTCAAACTTGGGTAATTAAACTGTATATACAATATAACAGCACAATGACAGCAACTAACGACATTGATGAATGTGTCTAGAAGTTATGGACAATATGCGATCAATAGTAGAGTATCAGGGAGAAGCACGTTCAAGATCGGGTGAGTAAATATGATTCATGAGGCGTGACAGCTGTTGTTATGATATGATGTGCGGGTGTGGGATAGGGTACAATAGCATGAAAAGCAACCTCAACTGAGCGTTATCTTGAGTTACTTATGAAACAATGCAAAGTGACGATTGAGACGACTTTGGAGAGTAACATAATGGGAAGTGGGATAAGTTCCACATCCAGATGGGTAGGATCATGTTAATGAGGCTAGACCTAACACAGTGCTCAAGAAGTGGACTCATTTGGCACTACAGAATTATGTAGATCACTTACCAAGAGAGCTTAGCATGCTTTTGGTTTATGCTCATTAATGTAGAGATGAGCAGATCAGATAAGACCAGAGAGCTAGCAATGAGATCGAATGTTGGCGACTTCGACGGGGCATCTGAGGCTTGAACTGGAGACCAGGAACGTAAGAACGGATTACTGACCAATGTTCGAAGAGCGGTTAGGTAATTGAGATTCTGGAGATGCGGTTGAGTTGTTGGAGAGTTAAATAAGCGATCAAGAGGATGACTCTAAGGGTGACTCTAGTAAGATTAACAGCGACTTGAGAAGCGTTTGAAGTTTTATAGAGGCGATTTAGAGGTTATGTTTACTTTCAAATGGACTAGAGGAGACTCTTGAGATGAGTGGATAACTAAGTTTATCTAAGAAGATAGTTAAAGGGTTTGGACAGCAGCTGCCGCTCCGAAGCCATTTGTGGTGACTAAAGTGTCACCGAAGGCGTGCACTTGTTTGTCGCTCGGGATTTTTGTGTCCTTCTTTTGTCTGGAAACCGTTCGAACTGGCAGCTGCGAGCCACAAAAACTGTCCATCCGCCGACCCAGATCGCTAACCGACGCTATGACTCATTGCCTGACCTTTTTAATATCTACAATTATAATTTTAATTATTTGATGATATATGATAGGAATAAGCGTAGAAGAGAAAAGAAAATAGCAGTTATTTAAGGGAGTAACTGCTACATTTCTGTCATGGAGGTACTACGTGTGAGAAAAAAAGTCAAGTATCTGCAAATGCATCAATGCCGATATTCCATCGAATAAAAGATAGGCATGCCGTTGATCATTACACAGTAACTTGTGACGCCTACCAATGCATCAAATTTGTGGTGCTGTTCTTTCAAACAACTCTGCTATTAATTTGCCGCTCACGGAGGGATGTTTTCGATGAACCTGTAGCGGTGGATAGGATCAATAAATAGGTGTTTATTGCAGTACCTCAAGGCACTGTGCTACACCGCTCTTCATTTCATTGAATGTTTCAAAGACTTGAACCTGTTTTTTCTACAATTTCGTGAACGTCCTATTTTGAGCATATCAAAGTGTGGACGGATAAAGGGAAAACTGTGAAGTTTTCGGGTCTGTCACTCCCTCAATTTGTTAGTGTGGTGGATGCGCAATTCGTTCGACTTCAGTATTCATCGTTAGAGGTGACTGAATGCATATCTAGCCATCACAATGACGCATGGTGGCCTACCGATGTATCAGATCAGTCTGCTATCTTCACAGAGAAATCTGGTATTTATTGTTGAGGTACAGAGTCGAACTGATGATCGCGTGTGTGTTGCAAAGATGAAAAGAAGTGAGCACGCGCCCCCGGATAGTCTGAGGTGCGCGTTCTAGTCCCGCCTGACGCGAAAATTTTGCACATCACTCTACATTACTGGGTATATCTATGAAATCTTGCCACCGCTAAAGCGGTCAAAAAAATCAATTCTATCCAAATCATGTGTTGTTTGGGCTTTTTGATCAGTTTACCTCCTTCTATTTTTCTGTATTGATGGACACAGGTATGACATTGGTTGAAATGCCGTCGATACTTAAGACATCAATTCGATTCCCGCGCCAGTCCAGTCATGTCTTCCTTTTTTTCTAAATATTCTTAGAGAAGATGAAAATTTTCAAAAAGCGCCAAACTCACAAAAAAGAAGACTTTCGTGGACGGTGACAGCAAGGAAAGAATGCATTGAAGAACTACTGTATCACTGTAAATTATGATGATATTGTAAAAAGTATTTCATAAGCGAATACCATGTCTATACATTCGTTTTGAACTTGGCTCGAAATTTTGAATTTTCCGTCAAACCTTTTAACAGAGTAGTCTCATTGAATAACCAATCTATGAATGTGATACGAATTGTATCAGCTAGCTCATCGGAGTGTGGAATGCGTCGATGAAGTGGTCCCGTTATTCCAATATAGTCTCTGCTTCTTGTCAATTGCCCGCTGAACTTGTTGTGGTTGTCGCAGAATGAATATCAAACTTGGGTCATGTAATTTTTTTTTTTTGCGCAGACATTATAATCACATTCATGACGACGTAGCGAGCTCATCATTTGTGCAGATAGTAGCTGTACCCATCACGTGGATGCTATGCGAACACACTATGAGATGGAAAGAGCTACATTATAATTTAAGAAGAGATTTCTTTAATATTGCGATAAGGTCTTATGCAAAATAGATGACGCATCAAACGGATGCATCAAGTGATATAAATGGATGCAGGTACAACATATTAAAAAGTGGAAAAATTTGATATGTTGACTGGTCTATGTATAGTACATGTAGAACATGGAAATGTTGACAGCTGCTAGCTTAACAACACCCTCAGTGGTTGACTGAGGGTTAACTTCAGGTATAAATGAAAAAGCGATTTTTTTCGCTGGACAAGAATTTTTTATATTCGATAGCAACCATTCGAAAGCTTAGATCTCTGCCTGCTGTGCTGCGTGGCCATTTTCTGAAAAGACCTTTTTTAATGCTGTAGTCCACAAAATAAAATTATGTTTCACACTTGCCGCGCGCTTTCATTTGAATTACGCGTATAAATCGCTGGAATCACGAAAAGCATGTATGAACGTGTAGATAAAATTGTGCAGTATCGGAGTTCAGTCGTTTTAGCTGAAGTATCTTTTAAAGCTGAAAAACCTGAATCAAATAACAAAAGTCGTACTTCACATTGTGATCCCCTAGGCACCATCGATCGATCTCCATGTTGAAACTGCGCCCCCCCCCCTCCCCTCCCCCCTCCCCTCGCCCAGTCCCTGAACTGGCCAAAAAACAAATGGTCGCGTATGTGAATCAATCTTATTTATCCTGCTACACTGCAGAGAAACGATCTTCACAGAAAATGAGAACAGCGTTGAAATTGTGTAAACTCATGCTATCGAATGGTTACTAATAGCTTCAAGGAGAAGCTCTGTCCTACGAGTAAATCTCATATGTGGAACACAAATGTTTTCTTTTTGTTACAGCGATGCTAAAAAACTTCTTCGAAAAACACACACATTTTCGACTTTTCAAGACTTGACCTATGGAAAGATTACTAGCAATTTGAGGAAAGAATTTTGTCTAGCGAAATGTAAGCGAACCAAAAAGAGCAAGTGGCGCTTGTAAAACATAGTCTTATTTTGGATGTTACAACATTTGAATGTTACAACAAAGTCGTTTTTGATGTTATGGATGTTATAAAAGGTGTCTTCTAAAAACGGCCACGTAGCGCAGTAGCCAGAAATTTAAGCTTCCGAATGATAAATCACACTCCTAGAACAATACTTGTCCAGCGAATGAGGTGGTTTTTTCTTTTGTCCCCTATTAACCAAAATAGCCAGTATTTACATGGTAATCATTAATTGGCGAGAATAGTGCGAACAATTTTCTAAGATTTTGCTTCACTTTTCGTTTCACATAGTAGAAAACGCTAAGGAGTTGAAAATGAGATTCTGTTGAACCGTAGTTATCGTACTATGTGTACCAAAGCCTGTACATGTTCAAGTAAGAGTCGAGTGACGTTAATCTGTTGATCATGGTGTCCATTGCGCCGTTATTGTTATTATAAGACGGTTGAGTAGAGAGGATTGAGCAGACGAGCAGAATGATGTCAAAGGGTCATGGCGGTCTTACCCGTCTGAAGGCAAGTGACACTGTTTCTCACTCAGTGCTTTTGAAAGTTCTCACATGTTATCCGCAAGAATTACAGCACGAGAACAGTTAGGCCCTTTGATCCCAACTGGGAAGCAGGAAACGTGAAACGGCTGCTATGATCACTACGCGGCCTGTGCAACGAGTAGCTCTGCAGTGCCCTTAGCTTATTTCATGTTATAGAGACTGTTCTTCAACGAATGGTGGTAGGAATATCTCATGGGGAATTTTTCTTCACTAAATACATCCTATCTAACGTAACCATTTTTATCTTTTCTCCATCACTCTTTGCATAGACACAGTACTATCGCATCTGTAAAGTTTTGCCCAAGGCAGTAATGTCACAAAATCCTATGACAATAGTGAAGGTTGGAAAGCGTGATGAAATATGATGTCCAGAAAGGGAAAGAAATGAAATGTGAAGCGTCCAGTTTTGTGAGGTTTTTTTCTGAAATTTGACGACAATGAGCGTTATATTAGGTATTATGAAGGAGTCTCTTCTCTCGAATTTTGAAAAGTTCATCAGGGATGTAACAAATCCTGGATTTATCGGCCAAGAATGGAAAGTCGATTTTCAAGTGTCCAATTAGAATTAACCAATTTATATCCAACAAAAAAGTGGCAGGAAGAGGCGTGACAAGAATTTCGCCTGGTATAGTATAGTGGTTAGCACGTGATGTCACGATGAAGGTAATTTCCGAGTCGAGACTCATTCGAGGTTCTGAATTTTGTTTCTGTCGCAGTATCACATGATACGCTGCGATGAAAAGTAATAAGCTGGAATTAAATATTGAACGATGCAAGTATTATGTATCTAGATCCGATGCGATGCCCATACTATTTTATATCTGGGTTATGAAAGCTACGCTCTGTGACTAATATGCTTGATGAATTTTTTTTTCTAACGAGATTTTCAATTATCATTCAGCGCGGTGAAGAATTAGTCATCACTCCATACAGTTAGCCCACAAAATTGGACCTCGGTCGCGTACGTGTTCAAAAAGTTACTTTGTCAGAATTTGAACAATGTCTCGTATTGTCTTCAGAAACATGTTTCATCTGACTCAAATGAGTTTCTTCAGGGACTCAAGATAGCTTCACATGGTTTCATCAAATTGTCTTCATAGGAAAGCGTTAGTTCATCACAGATCCACGTAGGCTGCCCCTTTTTCGGTTAGGTAACTACTGGAGCGGCGAAAATTCTCAGTATTGCTTCACTCCTACCTGGGCTTACAGGTAGGAATGGCGACCCAAGCCTTTCTCAGCTTGTAGACCGAGTTAGGTTGTACCTCCTTCTAAAATCCAGGAAATTCTACAAACACTATCAGGCGGTGAGCTAAGGGGAGAGAGGATTAGACATTAGTGAGGCTAAATTCTGTAACGTCACATATTAAGTGGTTAGTTGTGGATATTTGGTTGTTTATTAGTTCACAACTTCCCAGTCAAGTTTTGGCACTAGAGCAGTGAACACCAGATTCATTAATCAGAACTAATCAAATTACTCAACAACACTATGATTTCGGGCACGTTAACTCTTGGAAAAAATTGACCTTCCCTTGACAGTAATGACCTCGGCCGAAAGTGGAGTGCGAAAATGACGACGGATTAGTTTTTGAGCGATATTCTTGCGCTTGCACGTTTGTGCTTGAGTGAGTTCGTGTGGAATCCATCAACTCTTCTTCCACTTCTTGCCTGCTGCCTTCAATATCCTGTTGATTGTCGCATGACCGTAGTCAAAGTTATCGGCAAACTCCTCGATATTCAAAATACGATCCTCTCAAATTGCTTCAATGACGGCTTCTCGATCAACTTCACGTAGACGTCCGGACTGCAGCTGGTCCTTGAAATTGGTATCGCCTTTGCGATGCTCAACAAAGATTTGAAACGCTGTTCGCCCGGACACAAATCCTTGAGCCTTTGAATGGTTGATGTTCTTGGAGGCGGTTTGCGCATGGCGTCCCAATTCGTACTCATGTAGCAGCAAATTGCTATAAAGGCTTCGTTGAGCGGCCATGTTTCTACAAGTGTGGACAATTTTGGTAACAAAAAAGCGCAGAAAATTATTGCACAAAGCGGTTTTGATTTTCGCCTGAGAGGTGGCAGAAATGTGTTCAGGCTGATGGCGCATACTTTGAATAGTGATGTTGAGCAATTATAATCAAATCACTTTTGGTTAATCAGTTTGGTATTTCTCGCTCTAATACCCAAAACATATGAGAACACCTAATTTGTCATAATTCTTTCTATTTTGACTGCCACTTGCAGTGGTATGATCTTTATAATATACCCAATATGTGGAGTACTGTGCAAAAACGTTTGCGTCAGCCGGGATTCGAACCCAGATCTCACAAGTGAGTCCCGGCTGACGCAAACGTTTTTGCACAGTACTCCACATATTGGGTATATTATAAAAATACCTAATTTATATTGCACCTTCTTTCTAACTGTGATGCTTTTTTCTCCCACTTATCGAAATGTTAGTAGTTCTCAAATGATTTCCCTTAGTAAAAAGCTAATTTCTAACAAGAAGTGCTGTACCGATTATCCATCTATAGTGATCTGAATCCTAATTATCACGTTGGAGCATGAGAATGTACTTTATTGAAAAGTTGAGTTCTTTTTTTTTTGTTATCCGGGAACAAATCAAGAAACCACGCCTTTTGATAGGCAAGAACTTTCCATAAGAGCTGCAGTAATCATTCAAATTTAAATCTCGGGGGACTCTGTGCGTTTCGTTTTGAAAAGGCCCCTTCATAACGCTGTAGCATTGAAAATAAAATGTTTCACACCCGCCTTGCGCTCCAATTTTTTATTACGCTTATGACTCGCTGTAAGTACGAAAACCATATCACCGTATAGAGAGATTTTAGTACCAGAGTCACGCTTTATGTAGTGATTCTTTCAATGCGAAGAAAAGTTGATTTTTCTCTGGTAGACCAAGACAAATGAATACTCGACCTCATTTGCTGGACAAGAACTCATGAGTGTGTAAGTAGTTATTTGAAGGTCTAAATCTCTGGCTAGCGTTCTACTTGGCCGTTTTTCAAAAGATCTTTTTACAGCGCTGTAGCAGAAAATAAAATTATGTTTCACAACCGCTGCGCGTTCTTTTATATCACGCGTAAAATTCCTGCAATCACGAAAAACACATGAATATGTAGAGCAAATCTCGTAGTATCTGAGTCAGTCGTTCTACATGGGTTTGTTTCAAAACGGAGGAAAACAATTCCCAATTGTATAACAAGTTGCACCCCATATGTCTAACCCGTCAGGTCATCGATTGATCGCCCTTCCTCCTCCCACCGCCCATAAGTTAGGCGGTAAACAAGTCGCCGAATTTGTAAAACTCGATCTTACTGTTCCTGCTACACTGCTGATTAATGGACTTTTTGTAAAATAAGCGCAGCGTTGAAATTGTCGAAATTTACCTTATCGAATGATTACCAATAGTCTAAACAAGGAGCTGTGTTTAGCGAGGTGTAAAACATTATTATTTTTTCTCCTGCAACGCTAATTAAAAAGCTTTTTCAAAAAATACACATTTTTGAGTTCTTTGAGACATGTGCTGATGGAAAAGTACTCGCACTCCTATGAAGGAGTTTTGTCCAGAGAAATATAAGCGTAAAAAAGTGCGTGATGCATGTGAAACAAAATTTTATCATGGTTGCTTCAGCGATAAAAAAAAAAACTTTTTGAAAGTGGGTTAATTAGCGCTCTAGCCAGACAGCTAAGCTTTGGAGTGATTACTAACACTCTTATGAAAAATTGTCAACGAATGAGGTCGAATATTATTTTGTCGCCGTCTAACAGAAAGTCCTGAAAAACCCGATTCAATAACGAAGACGTACCCCACATGTGAGTCGCACCTACATGATCTACCGGTCGCATTTTATCGATCCACAACAGGCCAGGGAATGCGCGGTGTTCAGCAACTCAGTCTTATTTTCCCTTTTCCCTACAAGAGAAGAGCTCCGTCTTGCGCCGCGTGTGTGAAACACAAAACTATGCTATATGCTATGCTATAGCACATTGAAAAAAATCTTCTATGAAAAGCAAGCACATTTTTGAATTCATTTTTGAAGGTTTTAGTTATATAGCGATGACTAGCAGTCTAAGGAAAAAGTTTTGTCCAGCGAACTATAAACGTGGTAACGATGAAAGATAGGGGAGGGGAGAGGATGGGTCAGGGCATGTGGACATAATTTAATTCAAATCACAGCGTTGTAAAAAGATTCTTTTAAGAAAACGAGTACGTGCAGCAGTTTCTCCGAGCTTTAAACGTTCGAATGATTGCTATAACAATAAAGAACCAAAAATTATATTGTTCCATTGCCGAAAATAACAGCGAGCCGACCTCTCGAATTTGTACATAGTCGTGAAAGGGTTGAGTTTCTTTTCTTCATTTCTATATGTTGTTACTTTGAGTAAATTGCAGTACTTTTTCTGAATTGTCTCTGGTTTCTAATTCATGAAGTTCTACGAACTTTTGCATACGGCTTCGCTTGCTGTCTGAGGATTTTCGTTTTGTGAATTTTGTCAATGATGGTCAAGACGATTCTTTATCTAATCGTTGAGTGGCTATCTAAAATCTTTCCACGTCGAATCGAATGAAAAAGCACTTTTAAAAAGTATGATCTTAATTTGTCTACTCGAAAGGAGTAGAAAACTAGGTGAACTCAGTACCTGGCTGGACTAGCATTATACTCTTGTTGAACGGGATCACTATCACTGTGAAGCCTGCCCATCAACTTCAGTGTTTAACTCTATTATTCTTTGCACATATTTGTCAGTCTACTTTTAGACGTCTATACTCAATGTATAATTAGATTTCTTTCGATTTGGAAGCGAACTGCCTTGCAAAATTTTGTTATGTTTTGCTCATCTTCTGACATTGAAAACAGTAAGTTGTTTACTTTTCTTTCGATTCTGACTATTATAGACTTCGCTATCGTCCAAAATTTCCGTTAGCCCTTAACGATGTCACGTTTGAAATTAAATCACGCGAGAAGATTGGTATTATTGGAAGAACAGGCTCGGGTGAGTGCACAATTTAGTTTACATCCATTTGTTAATCGTCGAGACCGTTAATATCGTCTCATACTGGTATTTTTTTTTTGTATAGGGAAATCCTCATTGGTTAATGTTTTGTGTCGACTTTATCCGGTCACATGGGGTCGCATATTCATTGACGGTGTGGATATATCCACTGTAGGATTGCATCGTCTAAGAAAGTGAGTTTGTTCATAAGCACGTCATGCAGAAAATAGTGTGTTAACACCACACTCAAATGACAGGCTAAATTTAACGAGTATTTTTAGAGGATATCTCTAGAGTTGTGATTGAAAATTCAATGGAGATCGCCGACATCGATATTTCAATGGTTTTAGGGCAATGTCTGTAATTCCACAGGATCCCACACTTTTTGCCGGTACAATTCGTTCCAATCTCGATCCTAACAACGTATTCTCCGATTCCGAGTTATGGATGGCGCTGGAAAGAACATATCTCAAGACAACTGTGATTAGTTCACCGCTGTAATTTCGAAAAAAAAACTTTGATAGTTTACTTTTCTAAATGTTTCTCATGTTTCAGATCATGAATCTCGAAAACAAACTCGAATACGAAGTTTCAACAGGCGGAGATAATTTTTCGATTGGAGAAAAACAACTTTTGTGCCTTGCCAGAGCACTGCTAACGTGTGTTATTGTTGAGATTTCACTTTACGTTACTTAACTTGCATTCAATTTTACTTACATTCCTAGTTTATTTTAAGCAAAGTTTCATTTTTCATAAGAAAACTTATAAGTAACAATAAAAATAAGTCGCTTCATGAAACGTTAAGATTTATTTCGATTTGATAGATCAAATTGACAATGAGTTAAAGGATTTTGTCCGCATGTGTTGAAGATTGTCACGTAGACGTACTTCTGATTTACCATTATGTTTGTTTGAAGAATATTATGAGACTTTAATAATTCAGAAAAGCGAAAATCATTCTACTAGACGAAGCAACAGCAAGTCTCGATATTTCTCTGGACAGGCTTATCCAAAAAGTTTGTTTCTCTTTGATAAATTGACTCCTATTTTTACGAATGACGTCATGCTCTTTAGGTGATCAAGGAAGTCTTCCTGGATGCAACGGTTATCGTCATCGCTCACCGTCTTGAAAACATCTATGGTCTGGATAGAGTTCTAGTGATGGATGGCGGAAAGGTATAGTTTTGTTTTATGTGCATTACATTTTGTACCCCAATAGATAGATGACACTGGTGCGTAGCCCACCATGATTTCCCTTTCCTTCTCTCCTGCGCAGTCTTCGTCCATTGCTGCGTACACATGGTGACGTTCGCAAAACCCATACTGTAAATGCAAAACCGCTCCTTTTTGCGAATGCACATACTTGCTATTAGACATGAATATGTTTGCCTAGGGCTTGAGTAATTATCTGACAAAATTCTTGCATTCTACAAGAGCCCACTTCAACGTTGTTCTCGTCCATCTGCATCTACTTGTATTGTGTGAGCAAGGATTCTATATTTCACTATCCATCTATATTCTTCTGGATCTCGAAGAGGAGATAGCTCTGAAGATTTGGGCAGCGCATCTCGGTTGGATGTTGTGAATTACGTTCTGGATGTCCCTATTTACGCACTATTTAGAGGCAGCCACATTTTTTGATGTGATTGAAATGTCAACTCACGACTCCGTTGCATAATAGTACGGGTGTGCTGTTGAGGAAAACATGAGGGCGGACTTTTGGATTCTTTAAATGGTTCTTTGCTTCATTGTGAGATTCGCCTGGGGCCCATGCAGCTTTCCTTTTGGCTAATTCCTTCTTCGTGCTGTTTCGAATGTCCAGGGTACACTTGCGAGGTGGTCTGTGTAAGCAGAGAATCGTTCTGCTTGATTTGTTTTTCTTCGCGCCATAGATTCTTCATGAACTAAGTTTCATCCTATTTACGCGTAGTCCAGTCTCGTTGAGTATATTGGCCTTGTCTCTGCTTCTTTGCTACTCAAAAATTTGTCTGATTGATCACCTAATAATTGACTCGGAAAGAGTTGATAGGATTTTCCCGTCAATACACGTATGCATTTTTTTTGTTCCATTTGAGTGGCCTCATTATCCATTGCAGTGCGGCAGTAAATAACATTGGCGACATGGTAATCACCTTGCCGAGCCCTTTCCTTATAGGCATGGTGATGGTTCCACGGAAAAACTATATTTGTGCACTACAGTTATGATAGGAGACGGCTTGTGTTTGTAATATAGGATATTCATACCGTCGTGGAAGTGCTGTTAGGATTGCATTCGTTTTGAGCTGTCAAACACTTTCTTCTGATCGATAAAAGTTGTGACAGAGTTCAGATGGTACTCCTGAAGACTTCATTGATCCAAGACACATTTGGATGTGTTTCATGCAGCAGAATCCCCGTTGTCACCTACCTGCTCTACTGGTATTGCTCTATAAGAGGTTTTAAGTTTACACTTATGATAGCTTGTAGAGTACGCCCAATCAGCATAGCGGGCGACAGTGGCAAAGTGCTTATATGGGGTTTTGTTTTTACATCACCAGTATGATTTGAATTTCACTAAAGGTGATTTCTTTGAATGAGAAAACGTCCCATGCTTATCATGCTTATTTTAGCTGGTGGAATTTGATCGACCAGAAGTGCTGCTAAGTAAAACTGCCTCCGAACTTCGTACGCTAGCGAGGCACTCAACTAACGGAGATGATGTTCTTGTTGAATCCGAAGGTGTTGGTAGTGAAAGTTCACCAGAAATTATGGATAAACGAGAGATTGGTGACAGTGAGAGCACACCTGAAATTGTTAACAAGGATGTCTCACCTGACACCGAAAGCATGCCGGAGTTCGTGGAGAAGCAGGGAAGTGACGATGAAAACGGAAGTGTTGAGATTGTGGAGCGACCGACTGTAACGAATCGGTCTAGTCTGGATGAAGATGATATGGAGGTGCTTAGCGCGCCACCAAAAGTCTAACCTATGAGAAAAGCTGGGACATAAAATAAATTTTGTACCTGGTGCCCTCATCGGAGAATGGTAGCGTTCGATCGTTAATTTCGGGCAGCCATTTTGATACCGAAACTTGTTAATTCTGTAAATTTTGAACACAACAGACTGCTTAGAGCAAAGTATCGCAAAAATCGCCGCCTACTGATGTCATATTACTAGTTGAAGCTTCCTCAAAACGTGCTTCCTCAGGGCTTTTTAATCCTTACTAGTGAATATGTGTGTATGTGGTGTATTTGCAGCTTTTGTTTCCTTGAAAGCGTGATTATCTCTACCTAAACCAAATTTTGCTGCTTGGTATCTGCTGTGTAAAGCATACCACATTCCATCCGTTTTCCGTTATTGTTATTGCACTAAACTAGGACATGAAGCTTCATCGATACTGAAGTAGCTATATCCCTCATAATGTAGACGTGTGTCCATAAACAGGTACTTAAAAGCCTCGTAGATTAGCGAGAAACTCAAGTTTAATCTTGAAATTTATTTTCATTCACGCAGTGGGTGAATTTGTTTCCTAACAGATTTCATATGTGAAAGATCTTTGAGACTTCATATTTTATGCTATTACGTGAGACGCTTCGTTGTTCCGTTTCTTTATTCATCTCGTTTCCTATATTAAATACTTAGTTGAGGGTTATGTGCATGTACGAGTGTTCTTCCCTTTGTGAATGAATCATTGCAAATATTGAGGTTTACTTCTCTGAATCCCTGTTGATGACCTAACGCAGGTTTGTTAACATAACGCTTTTCACGATAAGTGATGTTTTTGACAGCTCTCACAGTAATTGGAGCGCAAAAGGGGCTATATTGACATGCTGTCAACTTGGCCAAATGCTCTCACAGCCATGTCGGAAGGAAATTGAAACTTAGCTTTTGAAGACTCCTCCAACAATACTGTGTTTAACATGGCTAAAATGTGTAATTGTATTGTTGAACTGCCAAAATTTCCAAGTCGACCTACCAATGTAACTCATACACACATCAAAATAGTAAGTGGTACATCTATGGACGTCATGCCTTTAGTTAACTCATACGTGGATTCTTGAAACGCGTGTGAGAGCAAATATATTGAGAAGCTGTTGGGTGATTTGATGCACAAAATCAGTCTTGAACATGTATTAAAGTATGGATTAAGTTGTCTGAAAATGGATAAATCGACTGGGCAACGTCTCAATCACAAATCATTTTTTTTTACTGCAGTCTGTACCACTCGCCAATTTATCATATGATGAACTCTGAATTTTGAAGCGAGCGTAATCACCAGCATGAGCACTGGCCGTTCAAAAAGTCATCGAGCGAACTGTTCAGTACGACGTCGATTTCTAGCACTGCACGCGGCGCTGTCAAACTGCAGACGTGGCGCATTATTATCATGATTATGTGACTCGTAATGAACTTCGGACTCGTCAGTAGATGGTAAGATATGATAAAAGAGACTCAGATTAGCTATCGGTAGTAGAACAAGACGTCATGGCTTCCTCTTCAGTCCCCATTTTGATGGTGAAAACCAGATTACGTAAAGCTCATGTTTCCGATTGTTATTGAACATTTTTATGCTATATCATACTTTCCCTTTCGAATGTCTTTTGAAATCACGCTCAAATCTCATTATGCCTAATAATTATTCTTGAGCCATGCATGTAGTCTGTTATGGGCACTTATACAGTGAAATACACGTGTTTCGGCCATTGAGCCTCGTTAGTTGCACGGTGCCTTTTCGTTTAGTCGTTTCCAGGGAGATTTACCCCTTACGTAGAGGAGTCGACGACGAACGTTTGACCAGCGCCGTGAGTGATAGAACCACCAAACGAGCGGTGTTGTACATTCGATGGCTCTTGGCTAGTGATCCTGGATTACCTGAGGCGTCGCTCAAATTTTAATATGCCTTACAGTTGTTTTTCAGTCATGCATGAGGTCTGTTATGAAATGAAAAGTTTGTTGTTGACTCTATATAAAGGCTAGATTCCCGAGGAACTGCCTGGACGAAAAAACACCGTGCAACTCACGATGTTGAAAGGCTGAAACACGAGTATCGCACTGTATAAGTGCCCATAACAGATCAAATGCATGACTCAAAAGTATGTAGGGCATTTCTGTGCTGTGTTTTTAAGGCTTGTTCATATTTCAATCATACTTATCTTTCATTCGTCTTATCAACAACAATTCGTCTTTATACATAGCCGCAAATAACTAAGTTGTCAAATATTCGAATACGTACTCCCGGGGGCCAATATCAGGTCATAAACTTTTAAGTTTTGATTTCCTCTCAATCCATGCAATACCTGAAAGTTATGACAATGATTAAGATCAAAAAGCACTAAGCATTTGTCATAGATGGTGCTGCACACTATATTCCATTCAACTGATCGACATATCTTGATAAATCCTCGATTGGTAATGTACTTAGGAGTTAAGGCCTATATCTATAAAGCAAAATTTGTTATATGATTCTATGGGTATGAACTTTTTAGTATCCTTCTATTCTCTGCTATGGAAATGTTTTATCCTGGCCTGGTGAATTTTGACACTGTACGTGTCCACTGATTTCATTCCTATCCCGGAAGTTTGTACTAGTTGAATGCTCACATAAAAGATCTCCTCTATCCCATCCATTTCACAGCCATATAAATAACTTTGATATAACTACGGGCAAGTGGTGTGGCTGCCCATCAGTAAACCAGAATATTGTGCTCCGCCACTTGTCAACTTTTTCCACGCTATTCTAAAGCTGTCAATTGTATAGATTGTGAGAAAAAGTATGCCTTAATGAATATGTTGAGTAGAATTTCTCAAACATCAGTGAATACCGTATCAGATCGCGCACTTTCTCGAAACACGGTAAGTGGTCAAGAAAGGTGTAGTCACCCATAATGGCTGCCTAATCTTTGATGACAACCGAAGGCATTCAACGGGACATGATGCTCAAGCGAAAAAAACTAATCGACTTCAATCAGCTGTTCATGCGCTATGTGTGCAGAACTGATGGAATTCTTTTTGTTTAACTGCTTTTAGCGTTGGTGTATTATTACAGATACATACCAATAATGTTGAGTGCTGTGCGAAGCTTCGGGCGTGTGCTGACCATTGCACAATCGGCTCCCGTTCTGCCATCACTAGTTCTGGGACACAGTTGTGTCGATCTGTCAGCAACCAACCATCAGCGGTTTATCCTGGCTGCTGATATCGGCACTGAACCCAGTCACGCTGACAGGTATTTGATATATAAACATGCTCCCCGCAAAGGGTGCAATGCGGATTCAAATACGTCCGACGTTCAAAGTTTTGCTTATAATAACATTATTGGATATGTAATTGCAACATCACACCACCGATAAAAGTGATTAGATAAAAACAACTCCGTTTAACCATGCTTGTACCCAGTATTTTCCAGCGTGTCTGAGTCAAATGTCTTGTAGATCAGATGGATTTCTGAGGCGCTCAGAAGAATGATGAGTGGAAAAAGACTGTCTCACTCTCACAAGATAGGATACGGAATACGTAATAAAATTTGTAAATATGCTCATTTCTCGAGGATGCCGCTTTCGTATCGAGGAATACGGTTTGATAACAGAATTTTCCTGTACTATGTCATCTTTTTTTGACGGCGAAGTGCTATTATCATCTAGGTTTTTTTACCATAAAAATGCCAATAAAATCTGCTGTCGCGCGAGCAAAATGCTAACTACTCCAAAAACGAGGTCTGTCATTCTCTACGTTGGTACTGCACCCTGAAAGACCTTTCTAGAGTCCAAGAACAGCACCATAATCTCCATGTCTCAGGCTATCGAGTAACTTCTGATCAATTGTTACCTGTTGCACCGGTGATCGTCATGTGACTCGGAAGCACCAGTAAAACTCTCACTCTCCCCTATTAAGTGCAAATGTAGCCTGGTGAGTCCTCCTTTCTTCAACACTTCCTTATGCACCATATCTTTCTTCTAGACTTGTCTTGAAGAAATCGTACCATTGAGATGGTGATCTTTCTACACTGTGCATGACATCTCGAGACTTCCGTCGATAACTGTCCATTGCTTTTTGTTAGAATGCATTACTTGTGCCAACCTGTTCATCCTCGACAGCTTGGTCTATGAATCGCCATCTTTGATTCTTGATCATTGACGGTGGTCAGAACGGCGGATCCTTTTTCATTTGCAGGATACGGGGTACTCTCATCATTAACCGTTCAACAGTGTGTTCGATAATGCCAAGTAATCTTCCATTCTGCTTATGTAGCAACCAGATTTCTGAAACATACGTTAAGACTGAAATAGTCGTTGAATCGAGAACATGGGCGCAGAGTCAGGTATTCTTCGCTGTCTTCACTATATCCTCTATGCTAAGCGCTCCCAAACTGCTCGCTTCCTCCTGTTCAATTCTGGAGCTACATCGTTTCTCATATTGACTTCCCAACTTAGATCGCCCAAGCATGCAATCGAGCACATTTTCCCAATCTTTAACAGCAGACATGATAAAACGTTCAATCAGAACATCTTCAGTGTTGCTCACTTCATGAAACTTCTTCGTTAGTAGCTAACAATGAAAAACAATGTAATTTGAAAGTTAAATTGGTAATCAGTGCGAGGTAAAGGAAAATGATGTCACTCAGAGCCTCGCCTTCCATGAGTGACGGTATTATGTTGAGGGCGACGTAATGATCATATACAAGGAGCTAGTCGATTTTTACGAACTGTTCATGACTGATCTTTGGAAGTTGATTGTAGAACATACAAATACCTAGCTGGAGTAAAAGAATGCTGAATGGGAAACATTATCGTCGTAAATATAAAGGTAATCACCGATTATCTATCATCAATTGAGCGCCATCCGACTACCACGTCTGAAACAAATTTGGAGTAGTCATTCGGCGTGTGGAGGCGCCCGTTCACGGTCGGAATTCTTACCAGAAGATAAGTTTCTGGAAATCATGAGTCATGTGAGTTTTACCGACAGATCGAGATGGGACAGAAAGGAGCCGACATTCATCCACGCTCTCATCCTAATCCAGTCTTCTAAGATTTAGACGTTGTAACGGATGAATAAATCAGATTTCATGACGTTGAGCAAGCCCTGAGAGATGCGCCTAACTCGTCTTTAACTAGGATCGCTTGAGGCGATTGAATGCATATCTGGTCATGACAGTGACTCGTAGTTATCTAGCGGTGGATTAGGTCAGTGCTGTACTCTTGCCCTCCCAAATAAGTGTGGTTCAATTCACTGGCCTCGAAGGAATAAAAGGCTTGGTGAAGTTTGAACACTGGATTGATCCAGTGACCGCGTGTGTGTCGCAAGAACCTCTAACCATCTCTCTACGAGCGCTGATGACTACTAATACTGTAGTGGAAAAGTACGGAAGATAGGGTTATCCCATAATTTCTTCCGCATTTCAAAACTTTGCTGATTCAATTATTATTTGCTAAAATAAGTCTATATATAAACTTTTAAATCAAAATCGGATCAATGAAATGTGCCCTTTGCTGGGCAGTCATTGAATGCCTTACTCCAGAGAGAATGACGTTGTTGATCAGAGTATTTGATGAGGCCATTTTTAAGGTGGCTGTTTTTTTCTCCCGCATATGCTATGGACGCGGAAGAGATGCTATTTCGATGAAGCGATTTCGAGACTCCACAGATATCATGGCCCAGCCCATTTTTGCAAATTATGACGAACCGACTTTTTAATGTGAAGTGATTGATTAAGGCATGGGGTGTCCATCAAGGAGATCGCTTTGTAGTATTCTATTTCAGTTAGATGGTAAGCGGTGGTGCTAAGGTCGTATTTAAGTGTCTGTCAAAGCTACCAGAATATTCTCCAACGATACTATAATCCTTCGGCAATAATTCGGTTTGAAATTGAGAAAAAACAGCAAAACACTTACTGATGACAATAACAAATACAAAGTACACTTAAGGTGGTTGAACTGTTGACCGGTGCTAAAATACGACGGAAGGCAAGTTGTTATTGTAATTTCAGGTTTGTTATTGTACCTAGATTTCAACCAAATGTAAGGTGTCCTGAAACTACCACGTGTCACGAAAATTGTGTTTTTTATTTGCCTGTTTTCAATTGTGTCTAAGTTTATGGATCGCAAAATGAAGGTATGGCAAAAAGGAGTTGTACAAGGCGGAAATGAGAGCGGCCGATATTGTCAGATTAACTGGTTTCGAGCCAGCAAGTGTCTACAGATCAGTGAATACTTCCCAGTTTATGGTAGTTCGGGGACTTTCCACAGGCGTTCTCGAAATCGGTCAACATTCATTCAGCGTGACTGATGCTTGTTGTTATGAGGACGATATCATCAGCAAAGCGAAGGTGGTTTAATTGCCGACCACGCACCTCCGTCTTTAAGGGATCCCGCCCGGTTAGTCGCGAGGGCACGTGGCGCGTCCGCAGGCGGTGGATTGGGGAATAAGCACGAACCAGAGGCGACCGTGTGCTTCTCAGAGACGCAGGTGGATTCACGGGAGAGCACCCCTGCTTCTCAGTGCTGACGTGACAAAAACTCTATATCTACGAGTCAGGTCGGCCGAAAGCCTGCAATCAAGCTGCTGGGAAGTACATGGGAGGCGGTTAGGAGTCGCCTCCAACAAATAAGTTCCTCCCGCTCCTCCGAGAGAGACTGGAAAGCTACTCGTGAGTACCCAGCTCCACGTTGAGATCCTGGCAAGCTATACGTTGAGTATCAAATTGCCAAAAACAGTAACAAATATGGGCCTCATTCCCCTGATCCCGAAAGAGCCCCTGGTACGGCAGCGCCAGGTAGGACGAGCACGGAGAGGCTGCTAAAATCTCAAGGCCGAACTAAGCTGCCAAGATCGAAACGGACTAAAATGACGATTTGTACCCTACAACGCAAGAACTCTTGCTCACGAATCCGCTGTAGAAGATCTATTGATTCAAGCAAGAATAATAAAGAACGACGTTATTGGCCTGGCTGAGACGAGAAGGCGCCATCCTTTTCACGCTGTCCATGATACCGGAGAAGAACTGTTCCTTGATACATGCGATCGCAGTGGTGTCGGCGGCGTAGGCGTCCTCGTCAAATCGAATTTGACCGTGAACATTGATTCGTTTGAACAACTAACAACCCGTACAGGATCATTACGGTTGAAACGACGTGGTTCCATACCGGCTTTGACAATATTCGTTGGTTACGCACCAACATCAAGCTATGACGAAGACGAAGTCGAAGCGTTCTATATGGACCTCGAAACATTCTTCAGAGAAGATCATACATTCTTCAAGGTCATTGTCGGAGATTTTAACGCAAAAATTGGACCTACAAGAACGTCTGAAGAACGCCACATAGGGACCCACGGACTAGAATGGAATGAACAGGGTGAGAGGCTGTCTGAGTTTATTATGACGACTCAAATCATCCATGGTAACTCGCAAATCCAAAAGCTTCTTTCTCAGCGATGGACGTGGGAGTTCCGCAATGGAGAGTACCATAATGAAATAGACCACATCTTAGTAAGTCGAAAATTTTGCCTGACCGATGTCGCTGCTGTACTGAGTTCTACACGGGATCAGACCATCGCCTCCTTCGCTGAACGTTCTGTTTTTCGAGGAGAGGAGAGAAAGCCGCTAAATTCAAACAACGAAGTCCCAGAACTACCATAAACTGGGATGTATTCAAATCATTAATACGCTCTTGGGAAGATACGGTGTTGAATATCTTCACGTTAGCGCTATGAAAGCCGAGAGTCCTAAGGTCACGAAGAGACGCTTGTCTCCTCAGACACTCGAGCTGATACGTCAGCGTGGAATCGCACGAACTGCAGGCAACCGAAACCTTACGCCCGAACTTGCGAAACGCTGCAGAGAAGCGATAAAAGAAGACCTCAAAGAGAGACGAGCAGCAGTTATGGCAGAAGCTGCAGAAGCTTGAAAGATTTAAACGGCAGTCTTAGCCCAAACTGCTATGCACCAAGTGATTCGGTCGAGAGCAAATATTTGAGTAATGTCAGGGTTTCTTGCGAGAAATTCCCAGACCTGGTCTGTCACTTACATATTCGGTGTTCTTTATTCCATTTCACAACTAGTTTAGACATTTCATCGGTCTCACCCAACTGAACCTCATGTAGGAACGATGCCAGGGGGCCTATGAGTCCTGGTCCGCCTCTTGCTCTATTGCTGCCTTCCCGAACACACATTTCGGGAAGGCGGTGCAAACTTGAAACAATCCGGAGTGAGCGTCGCTCTGCGATGCCTACGGATCTCTACAAGACCGCCACTAAGGCTCTATCCGCGTGTTTTTTGGCGGCATCACTCCTCGTCTCTGCTGCCAAGTGTTGTAGCGTCGTATTACACACGAATTTGCAAATCTGCGCTATCACAAGTATTAACGTACATTTCAACGTGAATGGACGCACAGACGTGTATCTACTAATCATTTATAGTTTATGTTGACATTCTCGTGCCTATACACGCTATTTCAAAAATATTATATACTGTACTACTACTACTACCACTATACTACATATACATCTACTATATTATACGTTGTTGGCCTTGTTTCAAAGTAAGTGGATTGTTTGATTAAGTCGCTTGGTGCCCTTGTTTAGGCTCTTACTGCACGAAGTTTTCTTTTTTTCATTTGCATTTTGATCGTTTATTCCACTGTGCCCTTCACGGACGGACACCGTACGTCCGACGAGAGTCTGGTTCGATACCCGTGTTGAGCGCGTTTGCTCACATATGATTGCCGCTTTCGAAGCTTTCTGTTTTTCGCTTCGATTTTAATCGTCCATTCCACTGTGCCATTCGCGGACGGCTAAAAGATTACTGAGTTTCACGCTCGGCGCCGTGTCGATGGCGCGTCGAGTGTAAAACCCAACATTCTTTTAGCTGTAGCAACGCACTAAGATGTCTTTAACAAAAACTATGCATTTTCTTAAGATTATCTGGACACGCGCTATCGAAAAGGGTTTGAAAGCTTGAGGGAAAAGTCGTGTTTAGCGAAAAATACTTAGTTGTGCAACACAGTTTTGCTCTTGTTGCTGCAGTTAGCAATGAGACCTTTTTTTCAAAAGGCAAGTACACCACTAAAATTTTCGAGATTTGAGCTATCGATTGGTAATTGAACGCGATGGTTTGATGCCTATGTTGCAGTATTCATGTTATGTTAGCAGCCTAGTATGGCAGTGAGATTTCAGGGTTCACACGCAGGGTCAATTTTTCGATCTCTCTCATATATATACTGCAAACGCTTTACGAGCATGTACATCCCTCAAGTTGCACTCAGTTGTGAATTTCTAGACATGTAAATCTTCATAATTTTTGAGTGTTTTTAATACATAAGAATTTTCTCTCCGAGCGCGAGATCGAACCATCGGCCATGTGTATGACGCATGCATCTCTAACCACATCGTCACATGCGCTATACTTATTAAGTATGCGTTACTATAATCCGTCATATAAGCACATCTCTGCAGGCATTTTCAAGAATTTCTGAAGTTATGCAGTGTCCGTTACCATATCTGCAAACGCTCTTCGGGCATGTACA
>JAHQIW010000392.1:0-114913 GCA_019055375.1 Parelaphostrongylus tenuis
ATTAGCTACACCAAGGTTTGTTGAAAGACGGAGTTCAAGATTGTCTTCTTTCATGCTTTTTCAGTTGAAATTTCAGAAGGTAGAATCTAGAGCAGGTCACTTAGAGCTGGACTTAAAGCGCTTGTGACGTGGGTTGTGGAATCCGTATCATGGAGAGATATGGAGTGATGGTTCCATGTTTTGTCGTCAGAGTGGACGCTAATGATGAAACACGGTAGAAGAGACTTTTAAAGCTAATCATATTTAAAACATGCCAGCATAATCACAAAAAAATATACTGTTCGTCAAAAAATGGTACTGCACATTACACGGGATTCCTTATCATCGACAATTCTTAAGAATTCTTTGATTGTTAATGTACTTCAAGAGTTCAGACTTTTATAAAATTGTAGAAGAGACTTTGTCGCATTTTCTTATAAGCGATATGATAGAGCAAGATTGGTGACTATAGTGGAAGAAAACCTATTTTTTGGGCTAATTTGGGCTTTTTTATAAGATTTAAAAGTATTTTTACACTGGAAAACTGGGGTTGGAATCGTGAGAGGGTCATTATGTATTTCCTTCCTGTTAGGGTTCACAAGTGGCGTATAGTGTAAATTAACATAATACGGTCGGCGTACTGTAGAAACTTAGATGAACTGAATTGCCGCAACATTCATTTTTCACTTACGAACCGAGAAGGAGTAGTGAACAGCCCCAACACTAATCGTGCAAAATATATGAACGTGCAATGAATTGCGAAAGTTACAGAATAAGCGGCCAGCTGCAATTTCTTCAACATGGGAAAGTCAGAACAGCATATTTGTTATAACCAACAATGAAGAGAGCGTCGAGAGTGTGAGGCGTAGTACTCCAGGAAAAACCGTCTCCGGTATTGCAGATTAAGATATCGGTGGTGCCCGTTTCATCGTAATCTTGTCTGCTGTTGATCAAGCAAGTTAGCACAAGTCCATGGTTCTGTTTAACAAATTTTAAGCCGATATTCAAAGAGAAATGAGAGCTGTAAGGGTGAAGGAAGCGAATGAACCTTGGAAGCAAAAGGTAATCCGAAGCCAGTGTACTCACAACGCGCTAAACAAACGATAGTTAGGAATAAAAGTAGACTCTCTACTATTTGGCAAGAGTTCTACAAAAGTGTCGGTTAAGCCTACAGGCAATGCATCAGCCTTGTTATTACATGAGCTGGTTTGAGGCAGAACTTTTTTTAATTCCCACATCATTCTTGTCTGTAGTAACTAACCCGATCGAGACGACAGTAATTATCGCTGTGTGCAGTGGGAATTGCCGAGCGATGCTCAGTTTTCGTGATTTGATTCGGATTTCTTCTCCGTTTCCGGAAAAGTCCTGATTTTCCCGCTTTACTTTGATATATCACAATATACTCGAAACGCTCACATGCTCTTAGAGAACATATAGCTTATATGTGTGAAAAAAGTTAGTTGGCTACGCAGTCAGAATGTTTTTAACACTCAGAATTGTAATAAGTTGCACTGGTGATATCACGATATGAATCTTTGAGTTTAATATATTTCTTACATGCAATACACAAAAGTCATCACAGCGGTCGGAAATTAGAAAATGATGAATAGCTGGTCAAAAACTACGAGTTCTACTTTCTCAGCATCTCTATTAGCTTAGATTATTAAAGTTTTACAGGTGTTCAGTCTATATAAAGATATAGGACAGATGTTTTTCTATCGTTCTATGAGTATTCATTTTTTATACACCCACTTATACTTTAATGTGAAAATTGCTCCGCGTTGCAATCTTTACCACTGAACTTCCTTTTTAATTTTGCTTGTTTTGCGTATTTTTTAGTCGAATGCCTTCAACGCAATTTTTTGCACATTTCTCGAATTTCAACCTTCAAAAATAACTTTAATGTGACCATGTGTAGGTGGATGTTTTCGTTCACCACAGAGCCTCAGACCCGGTCCGCCTTCTCCTTCATTTCTACCGCTTAGACACAAGGAATTCGTTGATTTCTGGAAAAAATTATAGCTTTTCATGCGATAAAGTCAAATATTCCTGCACTGCAGAAAAAATTTGTGTCAAAAGCCTTGGGCGTATTTGAGAAAATTAGTGAGTATTCTATTGTCGTCTGTTTAGTGATGGCACTCGCTAGTTATCCTCATTGAAGAATGGCCTTCACAAGTAATGGACTAAGGTGATTGCGAGTCAATTTAACCAGCCCAGACTTCGAGGAAAGAGACCTTCGAACTTACAGTCAATATTAAGCCGTATTATGCCAAATAAGGATCACATGTGGCGCAGTGGTGAAAGTTGCTCTGTGACTCACAAAATGTCGATAGTTCGATCTCGAGCATACTGTTTACCGAGCCATTCACCCCTCGTGGGTCGGTAAATTGATATCAGACTGTTCTCAGATATTGTAGGAGGATAAGTACACTGACTCGATACAGCAGGAGGCCACCGCGAGTCATTGTAAAGGCCGAACATGCAATATGTTGATTCAAAAAATGTCGTTTTCCTATTGGAAAATACGCAATGCCAGAAGCATGGGCGTTCATCTTATGAAGAATACCTACAGAAATCTCCTGGGCAATCTGTCACTTTTTCGTGATGATGATGTGTTTCGACCATCTAAATTTCACCATTATAACTGACAACAAAACTCGCTGCGATGTTCAAAAAACAAGCCAACTGCCCCGAAAGCGCTGCTTATTTTCCTCCTGATTGATCATTGGAAAAGCAGGAGCTAGCACTTGTTGATTTTCAAAGTACAAAATCTACGCAGTGAAGGTAAATTTTTGGCCACTGCTAACGTGTGAGCAAAAATGATTTCTTGTTAGCCAATGTTAATTGTACTGAAGCTGTAGCTTGGAGCCACTGTATTGAAGCTGCTGAATACTGAAAATTGTGAGTAGAAAATCCACCATACCTGTACGAAAATTTCGAAAATTTGGGTGAAGAAATTACACTGTCTTCAGAGGAGTACTTTATAAAATGACAAAAACGGTTTTTAATGAGGCCTACGTTAAAACATACTAATACTCCGTATAGAGAAGTCACTTCCAAAAGTCATACAGTAAAATACAAGAAAATGTGTTTTCGCAACACCCTCAATATCAATGAGAAAATGTGACAAAAAAGAATTGATAATGCGTTGTTGTCCCAGTAGATCTTATAATGAAAACAAACATTGTTGCACGTTTTGTTTCTTAGAATACGGTTGCTGAGCTTTCCACAACAATGATCTACCTCTGTATAGCGATAAGGTTACCTTAGAATCAAAGTTGTACAGGTGCAAACAAAACCTGCTGTGTTCACTGTTCATGGAGGCATTCAAACAATAACGCGCTTTTTTTCCAGACAAAATAATTCCAACGCAAACTTATAAAGCAGGCAGGTTTAGACAGATTGCTACAATAATTGAAATACCATCGATGCTCCGAAGCACCAGCTAATTCTCCACCACTTATATGATCGTCTATATAGAGCACTCGAGCGCATATATGCCGTAACATGTTAAGGACCAAATGCATGAATATTTATGCACTGGTGGCTGCACTCAGCCTTCTAGTATTCTATTTACCATTGATGCGCCGTAATGGAGATAAGAAGATTCTGATGGTAGATTGAGGACTTATGGAAATATGATCTTGAAATGATGAATTATGACTAAGGAGACATTTACAGCGATCTTTTAGTATTACAAAGCAATCACGTGTTCCACAATAGGATGTTTCAACGACAAGTTTTCCACGAATTTAATAAAAACACTTCGGTCTATCGTTCTGCAGATCTTAGCTCTTCAATGTCATCTCATATTACTAAATAAACCTGCTATGAAGTCGAATACAGTGGTATTACCAAATTTACCGTCGCGCTAAACACTCTAAGTACTGGACGTAATCTTTTTTCGCTCTTCCAGTCTCTAAGACCATTCCAAAATTTGAATTTAATTCCAGATTACCAAGATATACTGAAGTCGATCATCAAACAATATTAAGAGATAGCTAAGCACAGACCCCAGCCGATCGAAAATGAGCGCCAAGTGTAGAACGTATTTTCCGTTTGCCGTACATACAGAGAAAGAAGAAGGACGGTTACTTTAAAAATCAAGATCAGTATTAGAATCACCATATTTCAAGCCATCGACTAAGAAATAAATTCTTATGGAAAATCGCTATATAGTGGGGTAGACCACGAATTACGAGTGCAAAGTATACTATATACTTTGGAGAAAAAGCGTATTCTATTTGTCACTATAGTGCACCACTAAAACCTCCTTCAGAAACCAAACTCAGTGTAAGAATCGCAATTTTTCAACTATTGAAGAACAACTAACAGGTATTTGAAAAATCTATGCTCAACGAGAGAAACCACAGAAAGTCCATCGTAGCATAGTTGATATACTTGGGTTTGCAGAGTCAAACACAAAACCATTTCAGTACACAAATCAGCATGGGTCAGGAATATGGTCAATTTATTATCTGGACTACAACTAGAAGCCACAGAAATGTGATTGAGTTTAATACTGAGATCATGAAAAGTGGAATTTCTATCATTCGCTTCAGCTATATCGCGTTTATTCATTCGATTGTCATTTGAAAGCAATTACTACACTCTCACTTTGATTGCTAATGGATTATCGTTTCATTATAATCAGTCATATCGCAGCCTTACCTGATAGAAAGACATAGTACATAAATAAATAATCACTGTAACGAGTTCATCACACTAGTCAAGACTAGACAGCACAGTGTCGAATATCACACGAATGCTTGAGTATAATTTGTAGTAGTAGTAGTGGTATATCGACACGCCCACTTTGTCAGATGCTCCCGTACCACAGAAATGAAAGGGTCCCTTACACCGCAGCATTAGTAATACCCCCAAATTACGAATATGCAAATGGAGTGAAGTGAGTGAAACGTAGAGCTAAAAGTAGCAGAAGAAAACTTGTGAGAAAATTTACCTAATTCAGAACAAATGACACATATTGAGACGTAATGTAAATGTGAACATTACATGAACTGAAATGTCGATCGACATTTGGAGTTTCATGAATATAGCTATCGCAGATGTACAGAAATGTTAGTATTTTACATAGTAGTAAGTGGAAATTCAAACAAATCAAGTACTAAAAATGCAGCGTATCCACACGCGGAGTGGTCTTTCAACTATTTATCATTTCGCAACATTCTACTGTTAGTATTTCTTGTTTGACTCTTTCATTTTCTCTTGATACCCAGCATTTCCATTTTTTAATCATGAGCGGACCTTTCTCAGTTGGTGCTTTCTTGTTCGCCGCCTTGCCAATGAATGTACAACTTGACACTGCCATTGCAGAAGGAGCAGAAGCGAAAGCGCCCGTTGAGCCTAGAATAAGGAAGATTTGGATCGAAAGAAAAAAAGGCGAAGAAAAGATTTCATGAACCAGTGCAAGTTGGCTTTCCTTTGAAGGATTTTCTCGCGTCGACAAAGCATTGCCATAGCTCTCCTGTGTCTTTTTTGAGATATTAAATGGAATGAGATCATTGTTGTCAAACGTATAAAAGTCAGGCGAATCATCACTGAGCAAAGTTCGCTAAAGACGTTGAATATAATGTAACCGAAGTTGTTCGTTGCTATGTTAAAATCTAATATTCAGTAATAGAAATACTCACATGATGTTTACTCTCTATGTGGGCAAGTTCCTCAAGTGTGCACCTTCCAAAATTGGTTACACTACACGATAAAATCTATGTATCTTGCAGAGTGAAGAACTGTAAACTAGAGAAATTTTTAAGCCAAAAAGTCATTTTTATGAGATTCAAAAAACGAAAGTTATTACGAATACTGTTTGATGATGGTCGAGAGCATAGAGGGAAGAGTGAGGACACATCCTTAGAAGTTCTTCGACGCCCAGCAAAAACTTTCCCATGTTCACAGCAAGGTTCGAACATAATTCTTGTATTAAAATTGCCGACTACTAAATCCCAAACACATCTGGAAGGTACTTAGCTTCATTTACTATTCGCGCTGTTGGTGTGAGCGGTTGAAAAACGTTTAGCTAGAACAACTCTGCTCAGTAACAGCTCATTCGTCTCATTCGTTCAAATTATAAAATCTCCCCCCCCCCCCCCAATTGGAAAAATCAGAAAAATAGAACCTCAAAGAAACAAAATGAATATCCCTGCTCCTACTGATTGTTTCTCGGATTGCGACGTTTAGAACAGGTCTTGTTTCACCATAGGCCGAAAGTGCACAGGGGAAGCCGTGGCGGAGTGATTGTAATGGTGGTCACGACGCATAAAGCCGAGCTCCACCACCCCGCCCCACTTCTCTCCGGCAGTCAACAACAACGTCCTATGGAACGCCACAACAAGGCTTTCCTCGAGACTGCAAGGAGACTCGCTCATCCAACATTCTACGTCGTTTGAGAAGAAGGCGAAGAACGAACCGTATGTTAGAAGTACTGGGATGCGCACAATAAAAAATATAATGACGGGACGTGTAAATAAATAAATAATAAATAACGACAAGGAATAAGCGCACTCATATTGACATTTGATGACGAACCACCTGACGACGATGACCGAATATGAGCTCTCTGAGAGTTGTTTGAGAGGCTTCAAAACAATAAAAAGCAAGCTACTTAAGAATCACTAGGCACTCCAAAGACATTGATAGATGGAGAGAAGGCTTGATAAAAGAGTAAGGAACGAAATAAACTAATGGTTTCAAAAACAGAGCCTTCCACCTCATTTGCACATCAAAAATATCCATTTAATATATCTATCGTTTTGAATGCTTTTTTTTAGACTACACTTAAACTTCAATATGACTGGCAATAATTTTTTGATTCTTCCATTAGATCTGATATGGGGCACCTGTACAGCCTAAGACACGTGTTTCGGTCTTGGCAGCCTCGTCAGTTCGCCAGGGCCTTCGACTTCTTGGCCAATCCTCTCGGGGCAAACCCAAACTAAACTGGCGAAAGACGAAGGGCCTGCCAAACTGACAAGGCTGCCAAAACCGAAGCACGTGTACTGGACTGTGCAAGTGTCCATGACAGGCCACATGAATAGCTTAAAATATACTTGTCAAGCATATCCATCTATTGTTCGGGTTATGATAGATGAAAGGTAGAGTCAACGCTGTGGTTTGATCTAAAGTGATCTCTCAAGCCTTTTGTTATTCAGTTTTCACAAAGATATGACTGTGATGACAGCCTGGTGGTTTGCAATCAAAGTATCACACCACGATCCTCTGAATTCGAAAAAATGTTGGTGCACCAGAGAAGTACTACTACAACGATTAAGTTGTCAGTCAAACACACAAACTGCGCACATATGCACTATTGGCTTGATGGAAAGGCGTAATATTTCTTCACGAAATTGTTCAATGGCATTTTACAAAGCTATTAGAAGGATAAGGCACTCAGCGGAAATCGATTTTGAGGGATGTGCCAGGTATTTGACTTAACTAAGCATGCTTGGAGGTGAGTGATTGCATTTGCAACCTTAAGAATAACTCTTGATGGCCTACCATTGTGTCGAATTAGAGCTACCATAGTCTCAAAAAAGTCGGTGCAGCAATCCTCTCAAACAAGTCTGGTAGGAAATTTCCCATTATGGAGAGATGTAAGGCTTTGTGAGCCTTGAGCGCGAGGTCCACTCGAAGACCGTATCAGAGGTTGCAAGACACCTCTAACCACTTGCGTTGCACGTGTCTCTCTCTGCAAAGCTATGGCTGAGTTAGTTGATCAAATCGATCTACGAGACTAGGCATTATATAGCTGGCCCCAACGACCTCTCCTCAACCGACCAATATTTAAACCAACAAAATGTAATAATTTTAAAGAAAAAACTCGCTTATGAGAACTTGAGATCTGTCTTTTGAAACCAGCCCTTATTTATAACTTAGCCCACTACGATGTGATATCATAAATCGCAGTAGCTTCCAATAATCACTGAATGATCATAAAATGAATATGAAGGGCAAAGCTCGTAGCCTTCATCAAGTCCCGAGGGATACGCCATGAATTGTCTTCAACTAACATCGTTTTAGGCGACTGAATATCTCGTCTATACAAATGCCCTTTTGGTCTACCTATGCATCAAGTCGGTGCTTCTATCCTAACATACAAGTCTGATACCAGTCCACCGACCTCGACCGGATGGAAAACTCGGTGAGCTTTGAGCGTGAGATCAAACTATCGACAATTGGTTGGTTGAGCAGGTGTGTGTCGCACCTCTGACCACTGCGCCACACGCTCTCGATCACACAATAGTATCACAAAGATTCGATCACATGTAGTTCCAACAACCATATTTTTCCTTTCAAACAAAAATATTTAGGAGGTAATAGACAAGAGTGAAAAAGCTAACTTTTTCTTATACATGCACATGGCGATGCACTTTTCCAATCGACAAGCTCGGTATGCAAACATCGTAGTTACAAAGATCTTAGATTGTTGTCAGAAAGAAAAAATTTGAAAAATTAATAATAGATTTACAGTGCTCTAATTTCGAAAGTATTTCACTGTAGACTTGGCACACAAACTCAAAATAGGATCGTTAGATTGCGGGTTTATCTAACTAATTCCTCAAGCAATTGCCAGATATCCACGAATTGAAAATTTTTCAACCAGCTGACAACCACAAGCTTACTTCATACTGTTTGACTGTTAGAAAAGACGTGTATTACTGAAAAAAATGAATCAATTACAAGCATACGTTTGCTCTATCAGTCCAGTTGCATAAGCCAAGTGAAAGCTCGATAATTTTGAGATTAAAAACACAAAACAGACTCATTGCGATAAAAAACTGGACTCAATCAGCCATAATCACTGATAGAAATGTTGTTTATCAATTTCTTATGGTTATTCCTGATTATAAGGAAACAAATCAAAAGCCGACCTTATTTGCTGAAAAAGAAGTTTTCATGGGAGTGCTGCTAATAATCAGTCGAGAGCTTAGACTTCTGACCAGAGCCCACATGGTCGGTGTTTCAAAACACATCTTTATAGCGCTGTAAGATTCATACAAAGCTGTGTCTCAGATGCGCATATTTTTTGCCTGACACAACTCTTTCTCTGGACTATTAGTAATTGCCCGATAGCGCAATCGTTGAATCTATCTTAACACGATGTAAGCACAATGTTGGAATCAGAATCGATTACGCTATCAAATCTTACTAGTGGCCCAAAGAATGAGCGCTATCCAGCGAGAAATATGCACGTCTGCCACGCAGGAAATCTCCTCTGTGACAACAACAAGAAAAGACTTTTTCGATAACCGGCGACGTGGGGCTATGGCCCGACGTCTTAGCTTTCAAATGGTTACTAACATTTTTATGAAAGGTCTCTCTCTAACAAATGTGATGGGTTATTCACTTGTCATCTTATATCATGAAGAATCTTTCATTTCTCTATCTGTCTAATTCATTTCGCAGTTTTTGGTCGCTTTCTGGTAGATGGAAACAACTCTTCAAACGGCCCCTCTCGATGGACAAGAACTTTTCGTAAAAGTGTTTGCAATCATTCGAAGGCTGAAATCTCGGGGAACTGTTGCACATTCTCGTCTTATAAAAAACCTTTCTGCACCGCTGTAGCATACAAAATTAATTTGTGTTCTGCACCATCCGCGCTTTTACTATTACTTCCCTGGAGGGGAGAGCTGTGTCCTATGTGGAATGCGCGTGTGTAAAACACAGAGCCTTTCCTTTTGCCACAGAGTTGTAAAACGCGTTTTGGAAGACGAGCATGTACAACAGTACCTTGAGATTTAAGCTTTCGAACGATTACCAACACTCCCTTGATACAGTGAAAAGGTTCGTTTCCTCATTTGCTCCTGTCTAACAAAAAACTACCCAATTTTTCACTATGAGAGTACCAGTATTTCCGGCATGCATTTATTTCTTCATTTTTTTTCACGACGCTGTAGAAGACGCCTAAGCAGGTCCCGAAGGTGCCGATCGAGCGAGCAGCCGACGATCACGGCGCAGATCATTCCGCAGGGGTCAAGAATAAGGAGAAGTCGGTAGCGCCGCAGTCGCAGAGTCGGCCGCAAGTGCGTGTTAGAATCTGCATCTACACTTACAAAGTACCATGTAGATGCCTTAGTAGAATCTCAGATGCAATGCTCTTTTACTGAATAGCCCTTTGTAAAACCCCTCAGCGCGTTTGTGCTTTCTTGTCCCTGTCTGTTGATTAGATAAGATCGATTTCAATTTTAGAGTCGCTTGCAGAAGTCGAAGGAAACGTACACTTATTAAGCGAACGAACTAGGCCAATTTACGAAGGATCGACATCCGTCATTCACATCAAGGACTGAATGGGACGATCAAATGTCAAGTCATACTAACCTCCTACTCATCAGACTAATAAAGTTTTATCTGAATTGTTTGCTCAAAGTATCGGAGTATAAACAAGAATTTTGCAAGTAGCAATCATTAGTTAACAGTATATCAACATTTGTACAACCGAGGAAAATTCTAAATTCATGTGGAATGATTTATTACAGTCAGAGATAGAAATTCACGATAAGCGTAAAGAATATAGAATATTATTTAATAAGTATCAAATATGTACGTGTGGGTCACGTTTATACACGTACTAGATTTAAGCAGTCCTCATAAATAGATCATATGAATTTTTATGAAATTCCATTCGCTTCGCCATCGAACCAGCGACATCCATTGAGGTGGTTATCGGGCGACAGTATGACTGCCACACAAACGAGGACTTGTGTTAATTTGAAGGTGATAAATAATGTTCAAACGTGCGCTACTTGTACGTCCAGGATAGCAGGGTTGAACACTTAGGACGTTAAAGTAGAAGTCTGCTATCCTTTGTAAACTAGCGGAAATCTTTTCGCTTTTTGCGCGTGTGTTATCAAGAATGGCAGCGATTTCTGGGGCTAGTAGCACTTTTCATGATTTCTTCACACACGTGTAATTCCACTTGCTAAGCATTGACTCATCTTCCCTTTCCGCTGCTTTTTCTACAGGGTGTATTCTAGTGACAAGACAGTTTTTACGTAAGATTGCGCCAGAGTAATAAACACTGAAATCAACCAGAGGCGATAGAAAAATGCATGAATTTGCTATCGGTCAGTTGCGCATTTTCGCGGTCGTTTTGGTATACAATTTGCCTATTTCTGCCCTGAAATAGAGCTATCTTGAAAACACCGCTCGCTACTTATGCGCGAGCGATGCATAGGGGAAGATGTTAGAGAAGCGGAGCGTGAAAATAATGGAGCTATCTGCGGACGTCTAAAGCGCGACTGATCCTCCAGACTGTTCCCTCCAGCTTTGAACTTCGCGAACTACTTCGTAGCCATCCTTACCGCATCACTGCCTCAAGCTCCATTAATTTTGCGCGCCTTTTCACTGACATCTTCCATGAAACGGAGACCAATGGGTTGGGAAAGTTTTCGCGATGACGCGCATTGCATTTGAAATACATTTTTATTTTGAATGTTACAGAGCTGCAAGGAAAGCTTTTGAAAGAATGCATTATTGAAATCTCTAATCTACTTCTATCACGGCATCTTACTGTGCTTTGAAAAACATTGTTGCGATAGAGAATTTGCGCAACGAAAGAAGTTCCCGAAATATATCGATGAATTCGGACTGTCTTCTTGAAAAATCATAAAAAGCATATATCTATTATCGATATATCCAAAAGTGATATTAGGTCCTCAACTAAGTTTCCGAACTTGATCAGGAAGTTAGAAATTTTTCACAAAGACAAGTTTTTCTGTTACCTGTTTTCTGCACAATTTCCTTGTACATCGTTTGATATATTTTTGCACATAAATGTCCAACAATGGCGGCGTATCGGTAAGACATTCGCAACTTGCTGCTTACGAGTTTCAATTGGGGTATAATTTTCAAACTGCATTTGACATCATGAATCGCGCAAGAGGCCGCCAGGTTGTGGGTATGACTACGGCGTATGAATGGGTTACAAAATCTTACAATGAAGATACTGACTTGGCCGATCAACCAAGATCCGGAAGACCGCGTGAAATTGATCGAGAAGCAATAATTGAAGCAACTGAGGAAGATTCGACTTTGTCAACCGGTGATTTGGCCAACGATTTCCAATGTTCAGACGAGCAGATCCGAAAGATTTTGAAAGATGGACGCAAGAATTGGCGCAAGGCCAATTGGATCTAGTGCGATTTCACATAATCTCAAAAAAGCAAGAGAGCGCAAGCTCATCTTGGTCGCCATCGACGCTCTGCGTTTTTGAAGAGGTTTGTTACCATTGATGAGAAGTCGATCTTCTTCAAAAGCCAGCATCGTCTAAATCAGTGGCTGTCATCAGGTCACCAAGGAACACCAGCACCGAGACCAGATCGATTTGCGCCAAAAGCAATGCTGATCATTTTTTAGAGCCGAAGTGGGCCGATTCATTGGGACTTGTTGCAAGCCCGTCAGACTATCAACACTGAGCGATATTGTCAGCAACTGGGCCGTTGCAATCAAGCAATTCTACGTCACCGCCGTAGCCAAGTCATTCCGCTTCAAGACAATGCAAAGCCATATACGTTGCCCAGAAAACAAGGAAGAGATTGACCGATTTGAGCTGGGAGCGCTTGGATAATCCGTCGTATTGCCAGACGTCTGTCTCCGCCCGATTTACGTCTCTTCATATCATTGGAGCACTAGTTGCACAAGAAGAAGTTTAGAGACATCAATCATTTGCGCCGAGAATTGATGGGTTGGTTTGCATCGAAGATTAATGAATTTTATGACCGCGGAATTGATTTATTGCCGGACCGTTGGCAAAATTGCATCTAAGCAGACATACTTCGGTTAATGCTATTTGATACCCTCGCTTATTAGGAAAAACAAATTTTTGAGTTTCTGGATCAAGTTCGGAAACTTAGTTGGAGACCTAATAAAAGTCTAAGCGAAAATCTAGTCTAGCATATACTTCCCGAGTGTAAAACATAATTTGATTTTTTCTACAGCATATCAAGAAGTCTTTTTTTGAACCAGTTGAGCCACTAGGATTCGAGATTTAAGCTAGCGAGTAACTACTCTAACATAAAGAAATGCAAAAAAAGGGTTTTAGTAGAAAGTTGAAACAGGGTACGGATAGCGAGAATGATCCTGAAGTTTATCCGATTTAGAAGAACGTGAAGCTTTTGAAAGCCTCTTTTTCCGATGATCCATTTTTGCGCACAGAAATCCATTCCTGAGAACACTTTGCGTGTTAAGGCTGAGCACTGGAAAATAAGTAATTCTCATAAACTTTCGTCAGTGTGTCAAACGCCTCCCGAATCGCCCGCTTCCTCCTGGAAAAGTCTGTAGTTATACTCATGATATCAACCTAAATAGACGTGACTGGAGCATTCGGGGATAATCATTCCGTTGAGCATGAATGGTGCATTCAAATGCTCTCCGGTGACGAGGATAAGTAACCAAGGAGTCATTCGCTACAATCTTTGTATACACTACACAGTCGAAAATTTGTTGCTAGTTACATTGCCCGATATCTTTTTCTATATGATGTTACTGAGTATGTCGAAAGCATTACAGCTACGGGTGCTTTAAGCCGACTCATACCTTCCACGGTGATTGATCTCGTCAAATTATTGCAAGTGACGATTTCAGCAAGTACTAATTTTTTTCTGTGGATTTTCGAGTCTCGCATTCAGCTATTCAATGCTATCCAATCAAATAAGGTTTCGCTTTTTGCATTTCGCATTAATACTCGCATTTCCTGATGAATATTACATCTAAAAATTCTACTTTAAGTTGAGTGATTGTAGTAAATAAAATTAATGATTAGATGCTACATGTATTCCAACTTTCCACCAACTTTATAGTAGATGACCAAATTCCACACGTCAATTTTTGCTAGAGCAAAAAATCAACTTTTGACGTACGTTTTATTCTGATACCACTTATATACAGGGATGCAATAAATAAATGATTCTCAGGTCAATGTCTTAAAACATCTAATAAGTGTATCTCAAGATATCATGGAAGAAACGCATGCTCAGTTGAAAGACACCAATAGATGCTTCTGTAAATACACTTAAGTGATGAGGATGAAAGAGGCATCGAATAAGGAAACACCAAAGGTTTGAGTAATCGGGAATAATGTCTCGTCGTAAGTATCAGCAACGGTACCAGGTGCGCCTTCAGGTCAACAATGCAAGTACTTTCTGGTAGACTTTAGTCAGTATACTTATACATGACGTCACCAGAAGGCGCATAAAATCACTTCGGCTAATCTATGCAAGTAGCCTGGTTTCAAGCTAACATCGCACGGAAATGGTCGCCCGAAACCAAACGTTTGGCAGAAAATAATAAATAAAAGTGTTAGTGAAAAAGCAGACAGAAAACTGGACAGGTCCATTAGTAAAGGTTAAACAACCTGTCACAGTTTATGTCTGAGCATGAATCAGTTCAGCAAGGAGTGGTGCCTTCGAGTGCATCTTTTCGGATGCTGTTTTTATGTCTTTAGATCCGGTATTTGTGCCTATAACGTCCGATCAAAATATTTATTCATACACACCTTGCACATTCATATTCCACGGCATCGACTGCTTTTGAAATCTCGTAATAAACGTTCAAAATAATTTCCAAAACCGATCCTCTATTAACCTCGGCATGCTTCAATATAATTTTTGATTTTCTTCTTTGAGCCAAACACGAGGTGTTACATTAATCTTTATTTGACCGCTAACGTTTCGACAGTTTACCTTTTTCAGAACTATGAAATTCTGGGTCGTCTACGAGTTTTAGCCTACTATGCAGTTTCATCACCTTAAGAAAAGTGTTTGGCTGATTGATTTGTAGACAAGCTGTTCTTTCCAGCCTCTTGAGTAGTAGAAATCCACCGAAAAGTCGACTGCTGATAAGAAAAACTCGTGCTTTGCTTATCGAGAAAAAATTGTGAGCTATCTAGCAAAGATGCTTGCACTTTTATTTTCTACCAAAGAAATAGTTTGAAAATCTGCAAATACGCTCTACGTCATGAATGATTTTTTTGATAATACCAAAAATTGAACCTAAGTGGTGATTCACAGCTCTGTTCTTCATATCATCGAAAAGTAACATTGAAAAAAAATTCCGATGGAGTAGCACGGTCAGATATGAGCTACAACTAATAAAAATAGGTAATCTTGAGATTAAGATTCTACTCCCCCCCCCATCCCAGATGTTTGTTGAGAAACATTACTAACGCTGACAGATACGCAAAGCACTGAATTTCCAACGGGAGTTGAACCCGCGTGATATCTAATCGAGAAGTGTGTTGCAACCACTGAGCAACTAGGGCTCCTGCATCCTCATCACTCTTACTCCGATATGATGTATCGGAGTTGTTATCAGAAGATAGAACCTATCAGAGGTATTATCAACGTCTTGTTCGATTCCTGCCCGAGGTTCGAAGTCTTGCATATCGCTCAACATTCTTCGATATAAAGTTATAACACCATTACACTGCTACTAAAGCGGTAAAATGAGCAAATATCAGAATTACCGTGGACGTACAAGTTGCTGGTCTCCATGGTCGAGTCAGTTATGTAGCCGATAGCGTAAAGCCACGCGGTGTTTACAAAAACTGTTGACATCGATCTCTCTTCTCTTGAACGTCCCAGTTCACTTTAACTGTGGTTATATATTGAGATGAATCTGCAACAAAATACGGTATAAAAAATCTTGCCTGTATTTAGAAGACTGCAAGAGAGAGTTAGTGTAAGGGATCGAACCACGGCACAGAGCATCAAATCGCTTTCTGATCCACTTCATCACTATCCGCTGAGCTTCCCTACTATGTATACATTACTGCAATCTTATAAGCTCATTCCGATAGCAATGGAGTTGGCTTCTGTACAACTGACTCTTTTTCTCTCAAGTCAAGCAAAAACATTATGAAAACTATTAGTGCAGACACTGCACACATCCTTCATAGGACAGAATTGAGCTCTTTTGTTTTCTGGCGACAGAAGAGGAAATCATTTCTTTCGTTAGTCAAAAGCTTTTCTTTATACTTTCAGTAATCATTCGAAAACTTAAATTTCTCGCTACTACGCTACATAAACGTCTTTTTGAAAAATGCTATTACAACGCTGTAGCATAAAGAAAACATTTGTATTACACACACGCACATTTTTCGCAGAATAGCTCTTCCTCAACTTTTAAACAACCATTCGATAGCTTAAGTTTTGCTGATTCTAACGATATGTTTGCTTACTCACAATACCTTTTCATTGCAGTGTAGCAGGGAAATTGAAATTGAGTTTCACATACGCAGGCCTTGCCTTTCGACTAAAATTTGTGCTGTGCACAGGCGGGGAGAGTGGGGTAAAGGATGGTGGCCGTCGCTTCCATACGACAATCGATCGGTCACATTGGCCCGTTACACATATGGATCGCGATTTTTGTTATTTGATTTTAGATTTTACCCCCTTTGGAAGAAATTTCAGAGAAAACGTGTCATTCCGATACTAAGAGATCTCCCCTAAACGATCATATGCTTTTCTTGCTGCCAGCGAAGTAAGAGTGAAAATGTGTAGACCGTGTAAAACGTAATTTCAATCTTTGTATTACGGCGCCATAGAAGGATCTTTTCAAAAAAAGAGCACATAGCGCAGTAGCCAGCAGTTAAAGCTATCGAATATTTTCTAACAATCTTGAAAGAAATTCTTATTCGGGGAAAGGGGTTGTTTCATCACTTGTGGCCAAATAACAGGTGAAAGTTCGGAATTGTTATTTACAACATGATGGACAGAAAGATAAAGCTGATGGCGCTGATTAATCGTTGAAGAATGTACAATGAATTTGCCTTCATCAAGCATTTTTAGAGGGATTAGAGGCATATCTGCTCTTGACAACGACTGACGATGGCCTATCGATGCATCAAAACAGTACTGCTATTCTCTCAGACAACTCTGATATTGATTTTCAAACCCCGGATAGATAAAGGGCTTCGTGAGTTGTGACACACTGCCGAGCCATCGACCACATTTGTTTCGTAGGGCACCTCTAACCACTGCAGCACACGCCTCTTTGCATCATTAGCAAGCAATGTAGGTGCTAGTAGTAAGACTCTTACCTAATCTTATTTAGCACTCTGTTGGAGTACTTTATTTGCGAAAAGTCGTCGGCTTCTCGATAAATTAGTAATCAGAACACTTCTCATACCAATAAGTACGGCTGGCGCAAACGAGATAGTGCATCACATGGCAAAAGAGGGCCCGGTAAAGACGGAGAGAGTTAAACTGTATCCGAAGAAATCGACGCTGGAGCCTCTAAAATCAAAAAATGTAAAAAAAGCTCAAAAGGCTAGACAATCTATGTAGGTCTCGGGCAGCTTCTCGCAATATGCTACCTTTCAAAGCATCGATGCCCCAAAGCAGTCTCTCTCAAAAAACTACTCGTTGAATTCATCTACATCTCTTGGCAGTCTCCCAAGACAAGTTGCTTTTCAAATTCTAGGCCTCGGGACAGTCTTTCACAGAAAGCTTCCTCTCGAATTTGTTCATACCTCAGGACAGTTTCCCACAATTGGCTCTTTTTCACACATCTCTCTCAGGGTAGTCTCTTAGAAAAAACTCCTCTTTGATTTAGTCTCTGAGAAAGTTTAAAACGATTCCAAGGTCGGTACCTCAGAGGCTTACGTACATTTCGGTCGTATCGCTTCCTTCATCAGAGCTATGCGCCCCATACAGAACCGTTCTATAGCCATTTCGTGGATCGTGGATCAACAACCTCTCGATCTCTAACTAGCAACTGTGGGCGATCTGCTCAACCTCCTCTCCACCCCTAACTCTCAGTGCGCTTGCGTCTGACAATGGCACGCTGTTGCGCCTAGGAATCTTTAACTCCTGCGTCTAACAATACTGGTTGCTGCGTTCAACAATGGCACATTGTTGCGTAAAACAGTGGCACGCTGGGGGTTGGCGATGAAAAGGAGGTGGAGCAGACCGCTCCGAATTGCCAGTTAGAAATGCAAATGCCGTGGATTCACGATCCCGAAAGGTTTAAAGAAGGGATGTGGAGACGATGTGGAGATAATATATGATAACGCATTATCTCTATTTTTTCCAGCCGATGAATTATGGCTGACGATTACGACTATTGGATTACTGTTCGTCTGGATTACGACTTTTCGATTCATCTATGCCTCAGAGCTAAACCCATTGTTGTGCTTGAACTTTATTACTTCCTGGTAAATATACAAATTTGCAATGACCGTGTAAAATCAATAAACTATGTGATTTTGAGAAACCCTACTTTGGCAAAGCAGATTACGATAGAAAGCCTGTGAACTTCCTTTTCACATTACTCAGTTAGAATAAGATTACACTTTGAGGCAGAAGGACTACAATGAATTACTGCGGGCAAAAAATTGAATTTGAGAAATGGAGCGTAGCATTTCGAGTAAGGTGTTTCATTCCGTAGGCTCTGTTGAGGAAGACTTGACTTAAACAGCAATGTACAGGAAGATGCATAACGCGAAGACAAACGGCCATGTACACTCGATTCATATCACTGGTTCGTAGAAGATGTAGACGTCGAAACATTATCCGATTAAATCTTTGCAAATCTCACGGTGCCAGTTGACCCTTTCGTGTCCGTGGACCAACCTCCTCTGCGTCTCCACCTCCATCGTGGAAACGCATTGAATGATCTATAGTATTAATCCAACTGCATTGTTGTTGTTATTATCCTATGCTATATTATGAGTAAATAACAGAGAGCGTAAAGAATTTTAAGCGTTTTGATTTCTTGATATATTTATTGCAATGCTTTCCACCGAAAAAAGCACATAAATAATAATCATCGTATTGAACTCTGAGAACCAGTTCCTAGCTTCCCTCTCTGTAACCGTATCACCGCCTCAAGCTCCATTTATCTTGCGCGTCTCTTCACTAGCATTTTTCCACAGGCGCCATTCGTGCATAAGTAGCAGTCCAGTTTCCTCTAAGACAGCTCCATCTTGAAGCACTATAGAACAGTTGTACAATAAGTGTTTGCAAGAAAATGGGCAATCGAGTCCGATACACGTGTTTCGACCTTGACGATCTCGTCAGTCGGGCAGTTATCCTTCGTCTCAATACAATCCTCTCAAGGAGCTCAATCCCCTATACGAAGAGTAGGCGACGACGAACATTTTACACTCTATGTCGGCTTAAATTGCCACCGAACATACAGCGTTGTACACTCGATTGCTCTTGGCTGGTATTATAAGTATATCATAGCTTTCTTTTCGAGTGTTGGTAGCTGCTCGACTGAGGGAACCATCAAGGTCGAAACACGTGTATCGGGCTCTATAAGTCAGCCCATTTAACAGACTACATGACATGCATCGCTCAAAAATGATTATCTGGATTATTGAAAAAGCAATAATACAATTGAAATAATACAATAATGAGTCCAATGCATTCCCAAACCTGGACTTAGAGCTGAAGATGAGGTGGACCCACGACCTCGATAGGATCAATTTACAGCGCCTGCGGCAAAAATTGCGTCACGCCCTCAACATATCCTACAAGGCACGCGATTTTAGGCTCTATCTGTTGAGAGGAAAAAAATTCTAACAAAGCCGCATAATGCTGAAACAATGAGCATTTCTAGTTTAGATCAAATTAACGCCATTCAAAGGAGAAAACAACTAAGAACATATATTGGCCATCTGACGGTCTGCACTGATAACTGGTTCGTACAAGGGCGGTGTCCATACCACTGCAGGCCTTTTGTCTGATTTCAGTATAGTGAAATCACACTGCATAAGCATCTGGGAAAAAATGTGGGGAAGAGGGGAATGGTGGGGAATAAGAATAAGTCGAAGTGTAATCTGGAGAATTCGATAAAGTTAAGTGCTATGCATAACTCGGAGCCTTACCGGGAGTCAATCCTTGCATCTTTTTTGGAGGAGCGTGCCTCGATTTTAAAGGTGATAGCAAAGCAGGAGTCTCGGTAGCGTAGCGGTTAGCATGCCTCTTCGATATAAATAAGACAGCTGGTCAATTTACGGCCAAGCCTAGAGTTTTACATATCACTCAATTCTTATATATTATAACATCATGACACTACTACGCAAGCGATGAAATTGACAATTCTTGTCGTTTGTATGGGGACAGATCATTGTAATAACTTGAGCTGAAAAATTTTAATGCAAGCATTCTACCTATTACAACGACTTATCCAAATAGCAAAGAGATGGAATGCTATCAAATATCTGAAATTTTATTAAAGTGGACCCAAAAAAGCCTATACTTGAAGCAGCATAAAAGTAACTCACTCATTATCCTCGCTTCCAGTAACATCATCAGTTGAATAGATGAATGTCTCGACTGTCGGTAGACCCTTTCGAGACCGTGCGCTCACGGCCTCTGCATCTCGAACCCCACAAAGGTGGGCGCTTGCTCCACCTCCTCTGCATTTCTAACCCATCGCGTGATGCGTCTGACAATGATACGCTGGGAATTAGGGATGCAGAGGAGGTGGAGCAGACCGTCCAGCGCTGCCTTTTTGAGATGTAGAAGCTGTGAGTCGACGAACTTGTAAGTGTTAATGAGTCGCCTTCTAAAAACCTAGCATAAGAAGCTCACCGTCATTTTTCCCATATCCTTTGAGCCTGTAGCACGATTAACTTGAGGAGAACTTTATTCGACTAACATTTCAACGCGTTCCATCTTTTTTAGAGCCAATGATTCAAGTCCATCGTCCAATGTCGTTCGTCCTCTTTGTGGCATTTCGTCTTTTTCTTGCTCAAACCAAACCTATTTCCGTGGAGCACCGCTTTAATGAAGGGGTTCACCTAAGGATCTCCTTTCGTGAAATGAAGCTTATTCTAATTAGCTCATTCGAGCGGTGCTCCAACAAGGAAGGTTCGCCTTGAGAGAGACGCAGGCGAAGTGCCACAACGAGAACAAATGGCAGTGGAAGGTCGACTTCAATCATCGCTCTAAAGAAAACAAAATTTATCGATTAGCCGAAAATTTTGTCCTCATCAACTTCTTGTTACAGGACTAACTATTTCGGGAGCATGGCACGACCTCTGCACCTCTGAATGGCAGCTCTGGACAGTCTACACCGCCCCCTCAGCATCGCTATTCCTGCGTGCTGCGTCCAGCAATAGCACGCTGGGGGTTGGAGATGAGGAGGTGGGGGAGACCGCCCTGCGCTGTCAGTTAGAGATGCAAAGGTCTTGAATTCAGTATTCCAAAGGGGTTAATTAACAGAGAAAATATGTCTAATTACTCCGCTGCTAAACGAAAGTCTGCTTGCGATAAATCGAAGTATCTTTATAAAGATCAGGAAGGTACCAAGCGGGTTGGTCACTGAGTACCAGACATATCTATAGTAGCCAATGCTGGCGGAGGGTTGTAGTTCCGTCACTTCAAGAGCCTAAACCTAAGTTGGTCACATAACTCCTTACTTAGAGTCGATTAAAGAAATACTTTGAAAATCGATGGAATCACAACTCTCCACAAGGTCCTAAAGGCTTAACAAAGTAACAAAGAATTACATGCTGCAATTAAGTACTGCATGCACATTTGGCTGAAAGACGGACCAACTGTACTCTTCCATCAAGAATGTAACGTTGTGAAGTTAGAATATATGTCACTTATGAGTCAGATATGACTCATAATGCAATAATGAAAGCTCCTACTGGAATCTCGATTGGTAACCACCGATGTCTGGAAACTTTGAATAATTAGAGGTTCGCATAGAACTGATTTGAATCTTTCGTGACCGTCGACCCTCCTCTTCTGCAGTTCTATCCTCTAGCTTGGGTACCACTGGACGGTCTGCTTTACCCCCTTTACTTCTCTAATCCCCATCGTGGAAACGTATTGTGCGAATTATTGTATTGTTTGGATTATATTTTGTTATTATTTTCTTGCTTATAATAACATCTATATTTACATGCATGCACATAAGATAGGAAATTTACAACAATAGCACAATTGTAATAATACAGTACTATATCCTTTCATTATTATTTGAACCAACTTGTCATGTGGTCTGGCAAGGGCTCTTGTACGGCCCGATGCACGTGTTTCGTCTTTACAGACTCGTCAGTCGGGCAGAACCCGTCGTCTTCCGATATTTTTGAAGTGAGTTCTCTCGGGAGCTCTGCTCCTTTACAGAGAGTTATCGAAGACGAACGTTTTACACTCTATGTCAACCGAAATTTTCACCTAACCCGGAGTTTTTCACATTCGATTGCTCGCTGGCTGGTATTTTTATCATATTACACCTTTCCTTCAAGTGTTTAATTATGACCACATACTACATTCAATGCGTTCCAACGCCGGGGGTTAGAAATGCAGAGAATGTCAATCTCTCAAGAGTTAACAAGTCGTTGGCCTAATTTTCATCAAAAGAAGTAGAACATGCATGCAAATGGACTATTAAATGATACTTCAATTGAAAAAACTTCGAAACAGTACAGACAATACCGATCTTCGTATTTAGAAGAAATGTGTGAGGATTATCATCCAGCGGCGGGAGTTGAACCCGCATCCTACTCTTTCCAACAAGGCGCGCTAACCTATGCTGTATCATACAAGTTCGTATGATCGATAAAGCAAATTCCTATCGAAAGCGCTTCAAAAATCACATTATTACAAAAATGTGTATGAAAGAAGAAGTTATGAGCAGCGGTATCATATATCCAATAATGTCCAACGATGCTAGTTGACATGCAGAACATTCGACCCCCGGCGGGAGTCGTACCCGCATCTGATCCTTACCAGAGGTGCGTGTTACCATTAAGCACCGAGGTTATCTCTCTGCTGCCACTCCCTCATCGTTATTACGCATCGGAGCTGTCAGTAATCAATCGTTAACGCGTTTCGTCCAATGGCCGGAAACAGGGGAAGCAAAGCCTTCTGATTCAACTCTCCTTGTTGTCGAAAATTTTACATGCCACGTAGTATCTTTGGATATACAATTATAACATAATAAGACTGCCCTAAGGACGGTAAAATTAAGAAAATTAGCAGGTCTTGTAATGATATCATACGGTACCACTATGACCGTATTCCACCAAGTCAAAGCAGAACTTCCGAAATATTTATGATTATTTGTACCCACATAAATTTCACATGAACAATTTAAAGAATTCATCGAATCATCAAACAAATAATCAACAAGGGAGCAAGAACTATCAATCTTGTGTGCTATCAATCTCGCACGTCGCTTATGGTCAACAACATTACCTCTTACGTTACCACGGCCTCTGCAGCTCTAACTGGCCAACTCTGAACGGTCTGCTTCACTTCCACTACATCTCTAGTCTCCAGCGTGCTGCGAGTAACAATGGTTCAGCGCCCTGTTCAACAGTGGTAAGCTCTTGTTTGCAACAATGGGACGCTTGGGGTCACTTGAAGAGGAGGTAGAGCAGACCGTCCAGAGGAGCAAAATAGAGATGCAGAAGTCGTCGGTCCGTGGTCTCAGAAGCCCTAACGAAGTTCATTCATTAAACGTATAGCAACCACGATTATGACCACTTGCGCCATCGTAATCTGCCCGGATATAACCGGTGCTATTGAATTTCTGAAAAAGGATTAATGAGAACAAAGCTTTTCCCATCAAGTTGGACAGCTAGCTTTGCAGAGCTAGCTAGTACCATGATGATTCATTCATAGGACTTCCTCAAAAGTCAAGATTCCCTGAGATAGTGTGCAGTGATCTTGCTATACACGGATGAGTAGCAAATGAAGTTGTGAATACTGCAATCAGTGTGAAAGAAAAATTTAAGAAAGTTTGGAAAAAGTCCTTCTTGCTTAAACAACAGCATGCAGTTTAGAACTACATCGTACTACAATGATCTATCTGCAGAATCCCTCGGGGAAATAAAGTTTCCGCAAGCGTGTGCGTTGATCTCAGTACATGTGTAGGTGGTAGACTGAGTCCTGTGGGTCGACTGCTTTCTAAGAACCTCAACAAAAAATTAAATATCCTTTGAATAGCCCTTGAAAACATTTTAAACCTTTCTTTAGGGTTGCTACGTTACACTTTATTCGTGGCTTACGAACCCTTTCGGCGGTATTGTCATCACCAGAGCCACTCGCCCCTTATTATAGAGATCGGGCGGCCACGACATCACCGTATAGAAATTTTCCTAGTAACACTTGTTGTATTCAGTAAATAACTCTCTAATTAGAGATTCTGTACCGAAGTCATTGAATAGCTCTATCTTGACGATTCCGATATTTACGTAGGCTTCAACAAGAGCTTGTTGGTGCGCTGTAGCAAACAAGAGATAATCACATTTCACCGTCAACGCGCATTATTTGCGCGACTGGCGTCTGTGCTTCACCACACTTTCAGTCGACAGTATAAATTTTGTTGATCCCGAAATTGAGTTCTTTTTTGTTAAACTCCATGTAAAGCCCTATAGACGAAAAAGGCTGCGTATCACATGCGGAACTGAGCGCATATGAGCGTGTAGAGGAGATTGTAAGGTATCAGCATGCTAAAATAAATCTAAAATTTTTCTGGAGAAGCAAAAAACTCTTATTAGTAAAGTTAAATCGCGTCCTTTCTGAGCGGCAGCAGAAATCGTTTTGCGCAACATGAGTTGGATGGCAAGCGATTTCGTTGCCACACTGGAGATATTTCTCCGCTACAAGTAGGAAGTTTCAAAGTTTGAAGTACTGATATTGTGGAAGAGATTCTATTCTATAATTCTAGTGGTTGAACGATTTTGATTCTATATTACCTTTAAACCGGTTGGTGAGATCCAAGCTACTCTTCATCTACGGGTGTAAAATGCGACTTTCTTTTCGCTTCCACAGCGCAATAAGAAGTCTCTCAAGAAAACAGGACTACCGTTAGAAATACTGTTTTTCATGCTATTAAAGTTCTGCTACCGGTAGTCAAAAGCCAATCACAGAACCTAGCCGAGCAAAAAGTATTCGCCGAAGGGTTTCATTATGTTACCAAGTGACCACCGAACATTCAATGAAAGAGACTAGTCCAACGGTAAAGTCAAGGAGTGCACGTGCATTTCGCAGAATTCACGCTGTCCCACAAGGATTGATGTGATTTTACGAAGTGTATCTCCTCTAAACCCAAATATATCGCAGTCAGATGTGAGTGGAAATAGAAAGTACATAAAAATATTGAGATATACTAAACATACGTTGTACTACTAAGTGACTACTAAAAGGAAGCACCAACATGTTGTAACCTTTCGCTCCATAGGCAGGGGAAAAAATGCTCCGGAAACGTATATAGAAACATAAAAAGCAATGAGGATATTAGAACATAGAACCTACAAAAATCAGTAATGGTACTTATGTTGAAGAACTATTATAAAACGAAAATCTCCAGAAACGGGAGTGAAAAATCGCATATGTTCGGTCTCACAAATTTTTATTTTGAACTCTCCCGTCATGGGGTAGCATTGGCCATTGTAATTTTTTATTAAACTTTCTGTAATCATTCGAGCTTAGCTCATGGTAATTTCAAAAGGGGCTTGGTTTTTGAAAAAGCCTTCTAATTTTGATGTATTAGCGAAAATGGAATTGCGTTTGACACGCAGCGTACTTTATCGCGCATATCTCCGTTACTCATTCAAAGACTTCTTTTACGCTTCGTAGAGACTTTGCTTTTATGCTGTGGTTGTAAAATAAACATTCTTCTGACGTTCTTTGAGCTTAGACCTGACATTACCCTCTCAAATTGAAAGGTAAACCAGCTATCAGCTTAAGCAGCTTAAGCTGTGTACAAAAAGAATATGAACGCTTAGAAAATTCTTAGGCATTAGAGTCATACGTTTTATCTAGAAATTTCCAGAAATGAAAAAAACAACAAATTTAGTAGCGAAAATTGGTAATCACATGTGAACCGCGCTTTGCGACAATCAATCTTTTATCGCGAGCGAACATGTCGCGTTGCGAATAGGTGATGACTTTGAGTGTAAAACGTGATCTTATTTTAGCTGTTACAGCACTCTGAAAAATTTTTACAAAAAGAAGTATTGCGTCAAAATGCACAACATTTGGGTTGACGAATAATTACTGAAAGTCAGAGGGAACGGAAAAAGTGCCCGTCGAGTGTGAAACGTGGTGTTACTAGATAGTTCCAAAAGTTTAGGCATTATAGCAATATTTACCGGATTTTTTCACCAGAAATATTCAAAACAGCACGATTTTTAGCACCGCTCAATTGCGCATTTTCTTGCAAACATTTTGGCATACAAATTGTCTACACTTGCTCCAAGTTCGGGCTGTCTTGGGAACAAAATCGCTAGCTATTCATGCACGAATGGCGCGCAAGGTAAATAGCTAATGAAGCGATGCACAAGTTGATAAAGATTCCTGCAAACGTCTCCAGTACGACTTATTCTCCAGACTGCTTCTCGCGCTTTGGACATCGCGAACCATTTCTAGCAGTCCTCTCTCCATCCATATCATCGCCCCAGCCTTCATTAATCTTGTGCGTTGGTTCACTAACATTTGCCACACGCGGCATTCATGGCATGAGTAGCAAGCGAATTTGTTCTCTAAAACAGCTCCACGTTAAGCCAAATATAGGCAAGTTGCATACCAAAATGTTTGCAAGAAAATGCGCAATTGAAAGTTCACAAAATCATATAACTTTAATGACTTTTGGACAATACATCTAATATCTACAGCATCAGTGCCAAAACTTATGGAACGACTTTCGTACTACAGCGTACCAAAAAAGTTTTTTCGAAATAAAAAAGCGTTGGAAAATCTGAAATCTAAGCAATTGCATGACAAATGAAAATCTGAGAAAAGTTCTCATAGAGCCCTGTACTCGTAGGGCAAACGAATGCTTTCCATAACAGAAAGGTACCACAATAACTCTAGATAATGTAGTAGACAGAGCGCCCATGTTGATTCTCAACATAATATATCATTAAAGAAGATCACTGCGTGCATATCATAAATATTATATAATGACTGGCTGATATAACTGCAAGGGACAGCTGGAGGAGGAGTGATGAGAGAAAGAATCAAACCAGCTTTTTATCGTCTCATCTATATGCATATATATATATATATATATATATATATAAATACATATGTATGCATGCATTTATGTGTACCATATATGTATACATATCTGAATTTTGATAGGAAAACAACTGAGAGCCAAGTAAGTAACCAACTCTGTAAACTAAGGAGCGAAGCCTTACTTCGACTCGTTAACAGAGCACATACCCGATCCAATCTGGTAGATCATGCTCCATGTTCCAAGCAACATAGGATGGAGAAGTTCAAGAAAGCGATTATGGTCTAAAAGGTGCTCTCATTCTCTGAAATTACATCATGAGTGCTGAAAAACTTTCTTGTAATTATTCATCTAAGAACATTGAGTGGTAGGCAAATCGAACTCAGGTACGGGCTAAACTCGCGCTTCACTCTTACCGAAGCCGCGCACTATCAATGTATTACAGAATTTGCCGCTTTGCTATCACTCCTTTTTTGCTATGAACTATTGAAGTTATCGGGGACCAACCCTCAACGGATTTGGCAGAGTAGCAAAAAATCGGCAATAGACCTAATTGAGTTGTCAGCATTTTCTACTAGCTTTTCTTTCAATTTGTTCTTTTTTTTAGCTTTGTTAAAAAGCAATGAACAGAAAGAATGCATAAAGGTTGCACATTTATATATAATCGAAAATGCCACAAGCCTCAGGATCCAAAAGTTTTGTTAGAGTGTCAACATGCTATTCCGAATCCACTGGTAAAAGCATTCAGCATTAGAGAAACAAACTTTTGTAATCAAACACGTCCTTTATAAAACCGAGTCCAAATTCCTGCAGAGTTACTCTAAACGATACATGAAGACCATTGTAAAGTAGAATTCAACCTAGTAGCACACTAAACGACACGATTTAACTTTTTAGGCATCATGGACTCACGGCCTCTGCATCTGTGACTGGCAGTGCTGGACGATCTGCTCCACCCTCTCTGCGACTCCAACCACGGCTTGGTAATCAGTATCTGCCTCATTCCTCTCTGTACCTCGGCACGCCGTTCATAGGAAATGTTTGTGGCTGGATCCACTAAGACACGCTTTACTGTATTTTTTGGTGTTATCTTTTGCTTCTAGTACAATAAGCTCAAATTACTGGCACATTATATCACACCATATCCTATCTTAAACAGTTGGATATACGTTATTACCCCCATGAATTTACTTTTTGTACTAAAAAGTAATGAAATGCTAAACAGCTGAGCGATTTTGGCTATGATAATCACGTTATAGAAGAACCTTCAATACTAATCGACATCAAAAGGATAAAACCGAGAAGACCACATTGTAGCTTCATGGTGAGGGATCTAACCAGTAACCTTCATCCTGATGAACGGAGTACCGAGTGGCAGTGAGGAGCTGCACAAACCGTGATTCCCACGCGGAGATTAGAGTTGCGGAGGAGGTGAAGCAGATTGTCCAGCGTTTTTAGTTAGAGGTGCAGAAAGTGTGAGTCTACGGTCCCTAGAGGGTCAAACAAAAGGACAGTTATGACACTAATTGCCAGAAAATCAACATTAATTTTTAGTAGGTGTGCAAATGTACCTCCGCCATCTTTTTGGTGTAATAATAGTGGAAATAAAAATGTGAAATTATCCTTTTTTGAGATTTCGTTGAAAACGATATTTGTTTGTATGTTTTTATATACAAAATACTTCATGCGATGATTTTTTTAGGGCTGTGAAGATGACGACCTTTGTCCCTAAAGAACACCATTTCTGTTAAAGTTCATAATTTGTAAACTAAATATGTTTCTTCAAGAGTTTTCAATAATTTCAAGTGGTAACCTGACGGCTCAACACTGAGAGAGTAAGGCGCGTAAGGTAGAATCTTCTAAAACCACCCATCTCAACTCTTTTATGGCGTTTCTGAGCGACTTTTGCAATATGAAGTCGAGCGTTGTCATGTGGGAAAATTGAAAAACTTCGCGTTGTTTTGACTTTTATGGTATAATTTTTGCAATGAAATTATATGGTCATGGTAACATTCAATTGCTCATTTTCTTCCGAACATTTTCGTATACAACTTGCCTGTACCTGGATCAGAATGGAGCTCGCTAAAAGCTCCATTGATCTCGTGTATTGCTCCGCTATCATTCTCCTAGACGCCACTCGCGCATAAGTAGCAAGCGAGTCTGTTCACGGAACAGCACCTTGTTAGATCCCGTCTAGGCAAATTGTGTAGGAAAATATTCGCAAGAAAATATGCATTTGAACGACATCATAACTAGGCAATTTCAACTACATTTGGTTAGTAAATCTATAAAGTAATGCTCCCTCAAAAAGCACTTTTCGCTTGCAAAAGTCGCTCAAAGTCCTATAAAAAATCATATAAAATATTTTGCACATAAAAAACAAACGAGATAAACAGTGCTTTTGTTGCACTTTCAAAGAAGAAAAAAATTCGAGCATCCACATTTTTTCTCTTATTAAAGCAAAAAAACAGCGCAGTCTTAATTGTACATCTAATAATGTTAGTTCCAAGGAAAATCACACAGTGCGGCGTTGCGTGGTTCCAATTTACCGACCCGTAGGGATGGAAGGCTTGGTGAGCCTCAGTGCGGTGTCGAGCCATCGATCACTTGTGTTAGCAACTAGACCGCAAGCAAAATTCTATATATTGCTATAGGAAATAAAAATATATATAAGAACAACGAGCTACAATGGATCTCATGCAACAAAGAACAGCTCTAACCTTTCTAAATAGTATCGATCCGGTGAGTTCTCATAAGGCTTTCTGACGAAACAGACCTCATCCCTCTGTCTACCATAATCGTAGAAAGTTAATATGGAATCGACACTGGAAGGTGTAAAACGGAGCTTTAAAATCGATGTTTATCACTAATTTAGCCACTTTTCGTCTGAAGTTAACCAATCAGACGCCTTTTTTTCCTTGACCCACATACTTGAAAGTTAAACTGTTTTGATTCGGACAAATATGCATAGATTTCTCTGTTACACGAAAGGAAATCTTGTACGCATTCGACAGAACAAGACCAGCGTTGTCAAAGAATGGTAATAACGGAATAAAGTCCAACGATGCATTAATTAGCAAGTGATCCCGAGAAGGGTGAACGCCGATTCAACTACCGCCTAAAGTTTAGAGTTTTGCATATCGCTCAACATCCCTAATAATCTTGAGTGATGTGCAAAACTTTGACGTAAGGAGCGACTCTAACCCTCATTTCACCCTATCGGGACACGTGCTTAACAAATTGCACTACCGAAGACTGTTTTGCCATCATTCTTCTGATCATACGTATATTAGTCAGTATATACCAGCGTGAGTCGGATCAGTGCCAATATGACTTGCCAAGGCAAGCCGTTGACGGTTGGTTGCTGCCAGAGTGATGCGCTGTAGGGAAGAAAGAGTGGTGGTAAAACAAGCGTCGGTAGTGCAACGGGTTAGATCACGTTCTTTCAGATAGGATGAGATGTAAGTTCGAGTCCTGCGTGATGTCACAGTTCTTCACATCACTTAACATTATTGTGTATGTCCGAAACATCGTACCACCGCTAAAAGGAGGTTAGATAAAAAAATTCTTGCCACTCAACATCACTGCGTGGACACAGATCGAAGACTTACTTTCCGATTATCACTCCAGTGTAGACAGAGAAGATCGCCGTAGTTTCGCAACAATGCTGCACCACTAGCATAGTCACTTTTGAACCTCTCCTCCTCATACAGATGAGCAACTCGATCCGCGAAACGGCTACTGACAGCTAACCAACAACGGAGGTCCAAATGATGCTCCTAGAATGAAATTTCAAGTTCAAAATAGGAATTACACATCGAAATTACATATTCTGCAAGGAATAATGCATGTGGCGCAGTGGTTAGGGGTGCACTGCGTCACACTCAATGTAGATGCTTTAATCTCGCGCCTATGGCTTATCAAGCTATCCATACTACCGGGTCGGTGAATTAGTGCCAAAGAGGTGTGCGACTTGTTTGGGAGGATAAGCAGCACTGACTCAATACAGTGGGAAATCATTGGGAGTAATTGTAATGACCAGATATGGCTTCAGTCACCTCAAACGAAGTTAAAATTTGAAACAGTTGCATGGCGCATTCCTCAGGACGGATCAACACTGAGAGCTTTATCCTTTATCCTTTCCACTTTGCAAGGACGAGGAATAGATGCTTATTTTTTGAAAGGGTTGACTGCTCTAGAATATCCATCCAATCCTGAGGCTGAAATCTTCGGACTGAGTCCTAATATTGCAAAAATGTTTCGCCTACGCTTTCTGAACACTGAGGATCATTCAAGATGATTACTTTAGACTAAGAAGATTGAGTGGTACGGAAAAATCGTTTTCAGGAAGAAGATGAACCCGGTTTTTACCCTTACCGGGTTTGCTCTTAGCAGTACATGACCAAGGCCACTTCTTTGATATTCGTTTCTAATTAGCAACAGTGACATAGCAGTATACCGATATTACTCTTTGATTTATTATTCCTCATGAGATCATCTTTGCTGTGCATGAACGGTTTTAAGCGCAAACCCAAAGAAATAGAGGCAATATGTTTGTTGATCTTTTTTTCGTCGTAGTTTGCTTGGGCTTTTGGCGACGGGCCACCATACCCTGGAGGTGTGACCCCTCGAGAGGGTCAGTGGAGCATGTCGCCGTTATGCAGTGGTGGGTTTCCCATTTTCACTTACGTACTCCGTGCACATAATGAATCTCCTCTTTGTCGATCTATCCGTGGATATTCACCGCGAAATTGAGTGTATTATGCGACGCATAGCCAAGCGCAACTACAAGTATTTGTTTATTTGACACCCACAATCTACCAGTATCTCATTTTGTCAAATAGTGCATTCAGTTCTTCAGGCATGTGTAAGTATAAAGCTCCACGCATTAATCGATACCTGAAGGATGCGCTATGCATTCGACTCAACTCGTGGCATCTATTCAAGTCAATGAATGCGTATATGGCCTTCAACTCAGCAGTGAAAGCACTACTTTGCTGAAACTCTCCATCAAAATAAACTACCGCAGCTGTCAGCAACAAACCCTTGATGGTTCAGTATGCACATATCGGGCACTAAACCCAGGGGCTTGAGCGCCTCCGGAAAAGGTGGAAGCACGGTATCACCTCACGCCTAGAGCCGAATTTTTGTGTACCACTTTTTGTGATGTACAACTAACATTTTGAGTACACAAAAGCACAACAGGATGAAACCGCAGATCAGTCCTCAGGATCTACCTTACTCTATAACCTGTGAAAGATTGCTTGGAAGGCTAAGAATTGGGTATGAACATATAATGATTGAAGAGACCCATATTCCCGTCCAAATGGAATTTTCCTTCTAAGCGATTATTGAAGTACAACTCCCTTTTGGCAAGCTCTTTCTAAAAATGTGGTCCTATTTTGACTTGAGGATGACGTGTACTTGGAAGGTTTATTGTTATAAAAAAAGAAAGCCGAACAAATGAAATCTCAGTCGCCTTTTCTTCAATTGCCCTTAAAGCAGGGAAACGTAGTCACTACACAGTAAGCTGTTGAGGACGACAGTTGATTGCTGAGCGTGAGCGATTTTTGTTAAACATCCGAGTTTTTTCTGCTTAGGAGAAAATTCCACGTTTTTTGCAAAAGTTTGATACTCCACATTCTCTATATGATCTCTCATTTTCTGATGCTATTTAAATTACTCGAATTCCAGCGAAAATCATCTACAGCCTAAGCACAAAGCAAAAACCGAAGGTGAAACGAAATTACATTTTTCGCTGCTTGCTAAAGTAGCGGAAAATACCTGAAAGCTATTTCGGTCTTTATTTCGTTGTGACGATTCAGCTGAACGACAGCGAATCAACATTCTTGGTAAGGTATATCCCATACCAATGAAGAATACAGAGCTTTATCCTGATATTTAAAATCAGTAGCCTGGGCTATCATATTGAGCAACTCGGTAAGACCACTGATAGCATTTTCAAACAATGTCCAATTCGAATTTATGATCGACGCCGACAGGCAGAGTGCTTGTGGGGCTCAATCTGAGTTCAAACCAGGGCCGATGGTTATGGTGCACAGTATCTGCAACCACTACGCTACACGATTCACGAAGTTCAAAAACGCTTAGAGATTCAGAGGAAAATATAACATCATATGAAGAGAACTTCAAGACCTTCGTCAGAACTCTCTCTCTCTCTCGCTTTTATGTTCCATGAGCGCAACTTTCGTTGAGATAGATAAGTGTTGTAGAGTGAATTGTTAAAATACTTACACCACCCTTCGATCTTTCATCTGGCTGAGTTGATATTAATTACCGAAGAAATACAGATATCAGCACCATTTTCACAGACTTAACAAGGAAGTCGAGCTCTTAAATTTGGCGTTGTTCCCCACGCTGAGGAGCGCATGTGGCGCAGTGGTTAAAGGTGCCCACAAGAGGTCAATGGTTCGATCTCGCGCTTATGGCTCACCAAGCCACCCATCCCTCCGGGGTTGGTAAATTGGTACCAGGTAGGTCTCAGACTTGTCTGGGAGAAAAGCAGCACTGACTCGGTTTTGCGGGAGGCCACCGCGAGTCATTGTAAAGGCCAGATATGCATCCAATCACCTCAAACGAAGTTGAAAATTGAAGTCGAATGCATAGCGCATCCCTCAGGGATTGATCAACGCCGAAAGCTCTATCCTTTATCCTTTTATCCTTTATCCCCACGTTGACGTTGATAACAATTTCATTGGAAATTCAATATTTCACAGTACTATGAAACACTTAGTAACACATCCTATGAGCCTTTATCAGCTTGCTCTGATTTCTCTGATGCGGTGAAAAGGAGTGCAAATGCAGAGCGCGAAGTGAGTTAAGCTTATTGAAACAAAATGCGCAGCAAAAGTAGATTTAGATCGCAATAGAAGTTGAAGAAGCCCATGTCGCTGCAGTTACCTCCAACCAACTAGACGACGTTCACGCCGATCACACAGCCGCCGTTTGCGATCACGTGAGTTTTAACACACAGAAGGGATACTGGCTTTCTGGCTCGTGGAAATAGTCAACCTGTAGATTGTGAAAAAGTCGCAAACGGTATATCTTTTTGATCAATTTCGGGCAAAAAGTCACGGATTTGTAGTACTGTGCTAACCTCTAAACAGTCGTAATAGAATATGCTGAGTGTCATTGTAGGGTTTCAAGACGCCGGTTCCCTTGTTTCGTTCGTTTGTTGCGTTAAGTGAAATCGCATTGTTCCTGCCGAGTTCTCTACCTTGCCGTGTCTCCTCAAAGTTTCGCTTCGAAAATTTCAAACATAGCTAGAAAAAATTTCAAAAATTTGATTACTTTCGAAAACGCTTCTTTGGAGTGCTATAGCAGATCAGTAGCAAAAATCTCAGTTATTCTCACATGAAATCCTTTCCCTTTGCTTACTCATCCTTCGACTACAGCTAAAGCGTAAAAGAAAAGGTTAGTATCATCAACTACTACTCACTGACAGAATTAGCTGATAAACAGGAATTGAATATCCTTCATTATCAATTGAAGGAGGGCATTCGCAGTGATAAATCATATTACAAATTCGTTATTAGAAAATTCAAAGCCACAATAGGAAAGGCCAACGAGAGCGAACATAGGATTGAAAAGTCTGGATCAGGAAAAAGAAATGGAACTGGGAACAGTCATACAGGACTCTTATCTGCAGTAAGCCTCTTCCATGGGAATTCATTTTTTTTAGAAGAAAGACACCGCCGCTGGATATGGAAATTATCTGACGGCACAACGCATGCGGAAATCAACCATATACTAGCAAACAGAAGATGGTCCCTGCTTGACGCATTCGTAATTTCATCATACTCTGCTGGCTCGGATCAGCGTTTTCTTTGGGGGAAGATACGATTTAGCCTAAGCTGGAAAAGGATTCACATCACTAACCAAGGAGAAGTCGCGGCGCTGTTCACGAGAGAAACATTCTAAACTAAATTCTGTCTAAACATGACTGGCAGATTGAGATGATCCGATCGAAGACCTCGAATTGCCTGTCGATGGAGTCAAGAGGTGTGCCAACTTCACTTCAGTTACTCAATTTAGAGGATGTGATCTCATCTCCTCCACTACAAAGCAGATTCTCGAAAAAAAAGGAAGCTCAGGCTTGATCTCAATACAGTAAATTTAGCTCGGTTGGTGCTAAATACCAGCTCTAAAATAGCTTTGCAAGAGGATCTAGATCGGTGTAGCGAAGCAAACTGTTGGAAGCAGCACAAAAAAAGATTTAATTTAAAAAAGTGCCGTCGGTAACTGTGCGTTGATAGTGTTCCGCTGTCAGCGTCGATGAACGAAGATGAGTACAAGAACAATTGCGCCATGATATGGACCTGATATCGAAAAGTTTAACACCACTCTTTTTCACACTACCATCCTCATCTCGGACCTCATTACCTCCACAGGAGAATAACCACCTGGGTTTCTACCTAGTGAAGTTCGAGTTGCATTAGAATATGAAAAAAAGGCACATCTTCAGGACCGATAACATCACTGCCGACTTTCTGAGAGGTGGAGGCCATAATTTTGTACATATATATATATATATATATATATCGTAGCACATATGACATCTTTTTTCAAAGAAAAAAATCCCAGATTATAGGGCACATCGCGCGCAGTCATCCTCCATAGAAAAGGTGACTGAAGGAATTTCCGTAGCTGTCACCGTATTTGCTGATTTAATGCTTTTCTACGTGCTCTTCACGAAAATCATCCTAATATCGAAGATTTTAGGTGAGGCACAGCCAGTTGAACAAGCAGGGTTCTGTGAGGCATTCTGTCACATGGAACACATCCAAACTGTGTCACGAGTCATTGAAGTCTGTTGAAAATATTGCATGTCCCTTGTTTTCAACCTTTGTTGACCATGAGGCAGCGTTTGACAACGTCGAAACGCATGCAATTCTGTCAGCGCTCGTTGACCAAAGTGTAAAGTCGTCCAGTATAGAAGCCCAATCTCACTGCTATCAAAACTGCATCACAAAATTACGGCTTTTTCATCGACTCTCCACCATATTTATAGAAAAGGGGTTCGGCAATGCGACATCATATCGCCTAAGCTGTTTACTCCACTGCACTGCAGTGGGTGATGAAATCGCCCGATTTGAACGAAAAAGGCTTACGCATTGATGGCAAATTTCCATTAAACCTTCGTTTTGCGTACAACATGGTCATCTATGTGGAAAAGTACTAGTGGAATAGAGAGGATGCTCAAAGAACTCAATGAAGCGGGAAAAAGATTGGACGCATAAGCAGGACGAAAACACGGTTCATGACGATCACATGGCTCCATGTTCAATATCTCAAAAAGTGACAAAAGATGTTTTCATCATGAAAATAGGCTTGTGTGCGTTACTAGTACTCAAATTCGCAGCAAACTCATTTTCAAAGTGAGTTAACACATCAACTATTGATGCAATGCACCAGGAAGAAAATTTGATAAGCAGGATGCTAGTTCGATCCTTTCTCCCGACATTCTCTTGCAGTCATTCGACGAATGCCCGAGAGAACGCCTTAACTGGATTACTCATCGGGTGAGACGAGAATCGTCTCGGCGCGACATCTATTAGAAAAGACGAGATCCTCAAGAAGCACCGAAACAGCACACAAGTTGTTCACAAACTTTTTCGGAGGTTGATTGTAACGAAACGAATCGAATGCAAAAGGTGCTGGGATCCGCACATGAAATATGGTGTAGGATCACTCAATAAAATACTGTAAAGTGATAATAGTCATTTGTTTAGATTACATGCTATGTCTATGCTCATTAGATCGTTATCAAAAGAAAGATCGTTTTAATTAGAATGGTGGCTCATGCAGTATGTGATGACATAAGTATCAATCTTTTCGCTGTATAGTTTTCATTTTCAGGGCAGAGATATGATCGATGCGACCTTAGCCTAAGCCTGAGCATCGGCCTAAACGAGTAGCAAAATATTGAGTTATTCCATAAATTCTTCCGTATTTCAACACTCTTGTCAATTCAAATGAAACTAATCTGAAGAAAACAAGAAATCAATAACATAATTAACATCGTGATCAATAATGACATGCAAACATTTACTGCGTAAAGACTGCAAGTCTTCCATCCAAAAATTATGGGGCAGACGTTAAAAAAATTTGATGAGATGGCTTTTGAGTCGTTTTAGTCCTTCCATTTTCTCACCGATAGAGGGCGCCAAAGAAATGTTATGATGGCAGCTCAGTTTTTCCCGAATGTGTGGAGTCGACTCCTTCATGTGAGGTGATCGGTCAATGTATGAGGTGTCCATCGAAGCATCACTTTGCCTATTTCTATTGCATGTCTAGCGATGGTGCTGCGTCCATAGTCTAGTGTCTTCCCAAGCCACAGGAACATTCTCCAACATACCACAGCCTCTTAGCAATAATTCGATTTGGAATAGGAAGAAAAACTGAGTAAAGCAATAGTACGAAGATGAGAGTGGGGCAACTCATTATCTCTTATGTGTGAAGAAAAGCTATCTTTCTTTACACAGCTATACTGCTGTTGACATTCAGTCATTTGTAATAAGTTAAGCAAGGATTGTTGAGATACTGATCTCTTTGTTTTCGTGTTTTATTATGTACAATACACAAATGTTATAGTAGTGAATCGGAAGAGAAAACATTCAATGCATCGTCGAAAATAATGTTTCAAAGCGCAAGCGAAACCAAATCGTCTATAACTGTTACTATTACTTTTAGTCTTCTCGCTTTATCTGGCTCCAGTTACAGTTTCTTTTTCACCTGTGCAAATCCCTGTACTTTAAGCATTTGAGTTTTTTTTTCGATTGTAGATGATTTCGTCTTCTTCACGAACGTCATAGAATGCTGGTCGAGCACGTCTTCTTGCAGTATTAAGGATAACCTTGCTGGAATGTTTCGTAAGACGTTCGTTACTGATTTCCAGAAAGTTTTTAGGGCAATGGGTCCAGTGCCACGGCGAGCCGCCCGAATAAATCATCTTTATGGTGAAAAGACGGCAGACATAGTTTCTCTCCTGTTATGCAACGAAATTCCAAACAGTTGAGTTTTCCCCGTTTTATTCTTTCCACTATATCGCTGAAAATTGTGATTATTATAGCTACTTAAGCGTGTGTGGCGTACTAGTTAGAGGTGCTATGCGACGCAAAGGTGGTCAGTGTTTCGATCCTACGTCGCTCAAGAGTCAACAAGCTTTTCATGTCTCCGAGGTCCGTAAATCGGTTCCAGACTTGCAGGATAGTAGATTGCATCATTACTTTTTTCTGATAGACAGTTCGAAAGTTGGTAGTATCACTATTTATAGTATATCAGTAATGCAGTACAATAACTCAATACAGTAATACAGAACACCACTACAATAATAATACAGTGGTTGACATTTCGACGAGTCTCGCCTTCTTCATAGCTCGGACAAGTCATAATGATTTGCAGTTCACCCAGTCAAACACTTTCGCAACTCCGATAGAAAAGAATTAAGTAAGAAATAAGTTTTGGATAGAATAGTAGAGAGCTTCATTTTAGAACACACATAGTTTATCCTTACAGCCGATTTTAAGCCTTTTATGAGGTCTGTTACGGCACTCACAGTTTAGATGTTTCACGTCTCTCAATCGTTCATTGGAGAAGGCCGTTCAGATTCAATACACGGGTATAGCGGCACTTGATTAGGCCAGGAAGATTAGTCTGAGGCATGGTGCGAGGTCACGTGTGATTGCGAGACATCTCTCTGTGCGATTCATTTTTGGACTTACTAAGTATCGAGCACAGCATCATCTAGAGACTTACCGATTGGTCATATTCCAAAAAAACATTCAAACTTATGGCATAAATTGCCGTATTAACTTGAAATCCCTCCCTCAATTGTTACTCTGATTATTAGGTGCGGAAAAATTGTGATAATTTTATATCTTATTAATTTTAGCTTCAATATAATATTTATAATTGCTGCAGATAATTTTATCAAATTCTCTATTCAATTTCGGTACAGAACCTGTTTTATTTAATTGTCTATTTCCAGACGTGCTCAATTTGTGGATCGTAAATTTCAAGTATTGTAGTAGTTGAGTTACACAAGACAATAATCAAAACCAGTCTAAATTCTGTTTATTTTGACTGCCAGCAGTGGTATGATGTTATAGTACACCCAATGTGTGGAGTGCTGTGCAAAAACGTTTTGCGTCAGCCGGGATTCGAACCCAGATCTCACTCTTCCGGGAGCGTATGCTAACCGTTGCACTACCGACGCTCGTTTTGCGGAAAGAGTGAGATCTGGGTTCGAATCCCGGCTGACGCAAATAATCAAAATGACCGATATTGTTTAAATCAACTGATTTCAAACCACCATGTTTCTGCAGAGCCGTGAAACCTTTCAAAGAGACTGGAAGAACTGAGGATCGTCCTCGAAAAGGTCGTCCAACCACCTCGTACACTATGGAAAACATTCCGAAAATCCGTTGGCAAGTTCGACTAAATCGGAAACGCTTGCTAAAAAATAGCTCGGGAAGCTCGGAATCAGCGAATGGCTCGTTACAAATATTGTCAAAAATAAGGTGAAGCTGCGCAGCTAGGAAACCGCTCGTGTTCACTCTTCAGGTAAAGAGTTGGAAGAAAAATAGTTATCATACGTTTGTCAAAGCGCTCGTTTGATAGCTGTTGCTCGCTTGTCAAAGGTGCTTCTTACAGAAGAGAAGATGCATACGATCGAATTAGCTTTGGAGTATTCAACACTTTGGCCCCAGCGGATTTACGCTTCAGCAAGACTGAGCTCCTGCGTGTTCCGTCCGCTCAACTATTGCCATCTGCCTCCGTGTTTATAGCGCTAGGACATTTTGCCGTCAAACTCTCCTGATCTCAACCCATTGGATCACTTCGTGTGATCTATACTAGTGGAAAAGTTTCGGCTACTCGCTACATTAACGTAGACGCGTTAAGAACGGCTTTGACGCGCGCTCGGGACGAAATTACGGTGGCAACGTGTGCGAGCATCGTTAGAAATTTTTGTAAGCGACTTCGCAATTGTATACAGACCAAAAGGTTTATTCTTAGAATTGCTGATCGATTAAACGTAATTAATCCTTCAACTGAATGAATTCATTTGTTTATGCAGGATTTCTTTTACTGTTGGACCATCTGAAAAGATTATAGGAACTTTTTCTGCATGTCATATGTATATGTATATATATATATATATATAAATATATTATATACATACATATATACATGTATACTAGTGTGATATTACTTTTAAAAGTTTTATCTGTTACATGTTGTTCGTCTTAGTCAAACAACATTGATCGTTCATTGAAATAAATCAGTCGTGTCAATGCGTTGGCACAAGAAGAAAGGACACCAACAAGATCACAGTCCCACGTGTCTGTCGAGCGAGCAAGCAAGCGCACTTATAATCTTCCCAAAGAAGTCAAGGAAAGCGCTGGAACCTCTGCACTTCTGGCATGAAGCTCCATTCTTCTCAACTCCCGTGGTATAAGGGTAATCACAGTAGGCTTGTAGTGACCAGCACAAGTCTTCTTAAGTGGGTTCTTGGTGACTCGAATCAAATTCAAAGTCGTGCATAGCAAGCACACTCTGATCACGATGAGAAAGTCGACTATGAGAAAATTAAGACTTAAGAAAACATTAGCTCTACAATCCAAGAACCCAGCGATTTTTTCAATGTCATGGAATTTTTGAGTAGGATTAGGATGCACGAAGAAAAAGCGAAGTAATGACCTATCTTAGGTTAACTAACTGAGTACTCAAAAAGTCATGTGGAGCCGAAAGCTTTTCTGAGTCGAAAACTGATAACATACGAAAATAAAAACGCATTATAGAAAGCGAAAATGGTCAAGAAGTTGAGCAGAAGTAGATTATGCTCCAGGAGAATGCAAGCGCCCTCGTGGAAGACGACCCAAAGAATGGGTGGACATGTCTGTGGCTAATGTCAATTATCTGCATCTGCAGATGGTAACGAGCATGGAATCATCGAATTGTCCTCGCGTGCGTCACCATGCCTAAAGCAGACCACCACCACAGATAACATTGTGCGAGAGAAAGTAATAGTAATTATGCTGGCGCTCACATTACCAGTGAGGACGGGACGGACGTCCAAGTATCCAACTAAGCATCTGTGTTGCGCTGAATTCGCGCACTTTCTTTTCTAAGAGTCAACTTAGCCAAAAGTTTGTATTATAGGGGCTGTGAGCGCATGAGATGCACATAGAAGTGCCCATATAGATGAGCTTTTTCTTCATCCTTTGGGAGACTGGCAAATTACTCGTGTGCACCTACCAGCCCTATGGGAATAGAACAACTAAATACAGGAAACAAAGTGGGTTTTATTCTCGTGACCCTAGAAAATCCCCAGATACGCAAAATTTGAGATGAACGTGTGGAGAAGCTGCTAAGATCTATCAGAACATAACTAGGGTACGAAAATAGCCACGGACTAACGTGAGGATTTGTGCCTATAAAGGGCGTACACTATTGCACGAATTTATCTTTAGTGGATCTAGTAATACAGACAAGAAGGTTAAGTGTGACGTCATTGGCGTGGCAGAAACAAAAGGACTCCATCCATGTCACTCTGCCTATCACCTCGTAGAAGAAGTGATTTTTGGTACGTGGTAGTAGAGGTAACGGCCATGTTGATGTTCTTGTCAAAACAAATTTAACCACAAACGTCGATTCCTCAGAACACCTAACCCGGATCGGAAGCTTTGGACTGATAAGATATGAATCGATGCCGACTTTGACCATTTTTCCTGTTTGCACGTCAACAAAACATGACTGAAACAATGTCCAACAGTTCTGTATGGAGTTAGTAAAGTTCTTTAGAGAAGGCCATGTAATCTTTGAGGTCATCAATCGGCATTTTACGCAAAAATTGGATCCATTATAAAGTAACAACACAATAGCGACACATCGAGACCAATGGCTTAGAGAGGAGCGAACAAGGTGATGAGCTGTTAAAATTATCATGGCTCCCGTGAACCATCCATTTTAACTCACAGTTTGAGAAGTGCGATTCCAAATGGCCGACGTGGGAGTCTTCGAGTAAAGAGCACTTATAAATAATGGATAATTCAGTCAACTTAGTCAATCAAAGGTTATACCCAACAGATGTCACCATTGATCTAAATCCTGTACGAGATTAGACCATCGCCCACTTCGCTCAGAATTCCCTTTTTCGTGAAATCAGAGAAAGATTCTAATTCAAAAAAACAAAGTTCTCAAATTATTATAGATTAGAATCTATACAAATCATCAGTCGGTTATTGCGAGGACATCATCATTAACAACTTTAACAAGGAATACGACCTCGTTGTCCAATATTCTCACATTAGTGCTGTGGATGCCGGGAGTTTGAAATGGCCGAAAGGCGTTTACCTCCAAAAACAGTGGAGCTGATAGGCAAGAGTGAAAGCACACTAACCACATGCAGCCAGCAGCTTACGCCTGAATTGGAGAATCCTGAGGAGAGAAGAGGGAAGCAAATATGACTTAAGTTGTAGAAGCCGGAAACAGCGCTCACAATGTCCAACGATGCTTCATAAGTTACAAAGCCAAAGCTATTATACCAACACCCTGATGAATTTCAGTCAGTTTGCGAAAAGGCATTGGAGAAAATCAACAACAATCACTGTTCAAAATATTCAATACTTAAGCTTCCTACCGATAAACGAAACAAAGAATAAATATGCCGTCTTACTTGATCCGCTTTTCGAAATTCGGAATGCCAGTTCTCCAACGAAGAAGTGAATGACAGCTGCTTGAACTCCTGAAAGAACTTCTACCAGCTCAGACCAGCATACTGACTCTACTCTCACCTCACCACCTGTCAGATTATAAGGTTTCTAATCGATGAAAGCCAGTGATAGAGTATTAATGTTCAAAAAGGGAGACATTCACGACATCGCCAACTATCGCCCAATCTACTTGCTGTCTGTTGTCTATGAACTCTTCGCTCGAGATTTTTTATTAGGGATTGACAAAAGATTCGGCTGCATGCACCTCTTAGAGCATGCAGGGCTTTGAAAAATTTCAATAGGGATGAACATATTTGCACAATGACAAGACCACTAAACTTTTTCGAGGGTACAAGATACCGCTCCGTCTCACTTTCATCTGTTTCAAGAAGGTCTTTGACTCCGTTGAAACTGAAGCAGTCATAAAGGTGAGCGATTAGGGCGTTTCCATCCAGTACATAAAGATTTTTTGTGAGCTATACAAACATTTCACAATCAGATAGTCTTTATTTTATAGCAGTAATTAGCACCGACGCAAAAAGTTTGACAGGAAGAAACAGTCTCGCCAAAATTATTCAATTTCAGAATATCACGCGAACTTTAGAATAGGAAACTGAGGTGGAAATCGATGGTCGGTATTTTTACCATCATCGCTTTGCTGATGACATCGTTCTTATATTACCAGCATCAGCCAGGCGAAGCAAATGTTGATCGTTTTCGACAATGCTTCTAGTGACTGCCACATAGTAAATCTCACAAAAACGATGTTCATAAGAAATAGATTTGCCTTAGTATCCCGTAACCACGCCAACGAATGAATATCTCGAAATGCATCAATAACGTCCATTTGGGTTGGGAAGTCAATATGATGAACGACGCAGCTTTGAAATCGAGCAGGAGGAAGCGACCGTCTTGGGGAGCGCTTACGAACGTCGAGGATCTAGTGAAGGGAACAAACGTTCAACTCCGCGACCACCTTCTTGTCGACTTAACAATTATCCCTGATAAGGATGTAACATGTTTCGAGCTGTTAAGCTCTAGAAACTGTTAAGGCTATACAGGCGTCTGTCTCGCCTCATTGGGGCTCATCAGTAGCATCCTCTCTCGGTTCAGCAGATTCCCTGAGGCTAAATAATCCTCTATAAAGGATTCGACGCCGAGTGATAAATCACCCTGAGTTAGATGATGGAAATACCTGACACTGTGGTGACCAGCAGTCGGGCTTGTAGCTTTCACAATGTTTCATAGCAAAAATTATTCCTAACTCAACGTATGCATCAGAAATATGATCGCTACGTAAGCAGAATGAAAGATCACTTGGCGTTATTGAACATGCAGTTGAGAGGTCAATGAAAGAGTATTCCTTATTTCAGTAGTTTCTTTAAGAAATAGATGTGAGATTGTTAACGGTAGTTATTATTGAACACACTAATATATTATTAGGTCTTCCCCTAAGCTTGACCTAGAACAATAAGCACCAAATTAAATAATCAAAAGTGAATAAAATTGCTTAACAACACCACTCAAAGTATGCGCCATCAACCTAAACACATTTCTGTCATCTCTCAAGTAAAAAATCAATGCCGCGCTCACAGAACTTGCCTTCCTTCGATTCAAAGAAAGTTGTCAATCCTAGACGCAAATGATTGATGCCTCGGGACTTCTTCTTGCTCAGGAAGTGATTCAGCAACTGAAGAAGTGATAGTCAGACGGCGAGAAGTCAGGACTGTACGACGAATGATCCAGCGACTCCCAGCACAGTTCGATCAACTTCCTCTTTGTCAATTTGGCAACATGCAGCCTTGCGTTGTCTTGAAGCGGCATGAGATTGCGACGACTTCATGTTGGCGTTGCTGGCGTGAAACTCATTAAAGAACCGAAACTCTGCTCGCCTGGACACAATTTCTTAGGCCTTTACACGATTGATGTCCTTAAAGGCGGTTTGTGCAACGCGACCCAATTCGCACCCGTAAAGCAGCAAATTGCGATAAAGGCTTATTGAGCGGCCATGATGCGGCAAGTATAAACAATTTTGGTGCCAAAGAGAAGATCAAAAAATTGCGGTATTGAGTTGCTACCTGGGAGATGACAGAAGTGTGTACAGGCTAATGAAGCATTCTCTGAATGGTGTTGTTAAGCAATTTCAATTAATTCTGGTTAATAAATTTGATGTTTACTGCTTTCGCGCCAAAACCTATGAGAAAGCTTAATTTAATGGCTGACGTTTCGGCAATATCGCCTTCTTCAGGACGTCGAATAATCAAATTGAATTCACAATCTACTCCTCCAAACACTTATGTAACCCTAGCAAAAAAAAGCATGAGAAACAATTCGCACATTAAACAGCTTCGTTTTGAAATACTCACCGTTTCGTTGTTCTAAGCTTTCTAATTATTTATTGCATAGAAACAGCACAGAGTAGTGCGTAAGGCAGAATTTTGCCTAACTCAGGCGATAAGAAAAAATTAACCTGAGTTACGGCTCGAGGATTCGAATGATTACATTAGTCTGCTTCTTGGTCTCTAACCTCACAGCGACATCTCTGCTATGAATGATTGATAGACTCAAAACAAAATGGTAAGTTTTTTCAAGAAGAAACTGAATGCTGTGTGTTCTGTTTATTACGTTTGTTTTTGCTAGGGTCACGAAAGTTTCTACTGAAGAGACTGCGTTTCAATCTGAGCACTTTGGGGTTTGAAGGAGGTGATAGCGCCGAAACGTCAGCCATTCTATAAAAAATGCCCTATAATTATGTAATCAGTTATGACTAGTGTTAACAACCTCCCATCTGCTTATCGAATAAAGAAGTGAATTATTTAGTCTTTGCCGAGATTAATAGAGAGTCGATGAGAGAAAACATTTGAAGTTGCTAGTTGAAGTACTGACTATCGAAAATCAAGGACGCTGCTCTATATTAACGAGAGTCAATACAGACTGAATTCCTCGGAATTTCAAGCGTACCACAAGAAGACCACCGATCTAATAGTCTACTTTCTTCATAAAAAGCCTAGAAAAAAGAAATAGAGTTCACGAATTCTCTAGAGTGAGAAAGACTTGTTGGACTAATTTAGCACGAGAGAGGTAAACAGTAGTTTTGATGGCAACTGCTTAAGTCACTTAACGATCCTCGAAGTAACAGGTAAATCAGATGCTCTTCGTTTCACGGATAACTTATTACCTCTCTAGGTAGTGGCAACAAAACAGAAACGATGCTCATTGAACTTAACGGAGCAGAAAAAAAGATTGCATTGCGCATAATGGGAAAGGTCATCCCCTTTATGAATAATCTATTGCGAAGTTGAACAAATCGAATTGGAAAATTCTCTGATAAAGAAAGAAGATCCCGATTATGAGGCATCTATGTGTACCTCGAACGTTGAATAAACGCGGAAACGACGTGAAGAAAGAATAAGCCAGTAGGATAGCATATTGGGTAGCAATCAAATCTCTCAAAAATTCCACCGATCAATTAACAATCCTAGAACTTCACTCTCGTCTTTTCAGTTTCATAGACCTCTCAGCTCTCTGTAATACAGCACAGATTTGGGACGACACTTCAGCCACGTCAAGAAGTCTGCACACTGATCATAAAATTCTTGCACGATGTCTACTGAAAATCGACGCTGCCCGCAATGTACAGCGGAATGTGTAGCTCTCATATTCAAAGCTTACTCAACCTTTCTGATCCAGGAGAATATACATTGATAGGAAAAAACGGTTTTTTCTCACTAGAAGGGAGCAAATGAAAAACCGATCTTCTCATTCGTTGAAGAGAAGCTTTCCATAGAAGTGTTAGTAACTATTCAAAAGCTGAGTTTTGACGCTACAGCCCCATGTCGACGATTTTTCAAAACATCCCTTCTTAACGCTGTAGCATCCAGATTAAGAAATTTGTTTAAACTCACCTTTCTCCTTCATTTTTACCACGTATATAATTCGCTGGAAGCAGAAAAGCATATAAATGTGTAGAGAATGTTTCGTAGTATCTTAGTGAATAATTTTACATGAAGTATCCTTCAAAACAGAGGAGAATTTCTAGCTAATTAATAATATAACGATAATTCCGTCTCACAGCACCTCTGCCATGTCCCTTGCTATAGCCATCGCCCCGCGTAGGCAGTGACCTGCCCGTATCCGAACTCACCAGAAGATAATCATTTATTTGAGAGGTGTGGCGATAAATAATTTTCATTCTGAAACGACGCAGTGGTCTGTCAAATGGATCATTTGAGCGATTTTTCAATACATATTCACGATTTTGTTGCCGATTGTCGATGACGATAACCATTAAAACGCTGACTGGCCGTTTCGTTCGCATTCATATGCGATGATGTTAGCCATAAGATGTATCGCATCACAATTTCGTTTTAATATAACTTCTATTGCCTTCATTCTTTACCGATCAAGCTTAATCCTATGATAATCATATACTATTTATCAGTTACTTATTGACTACTGAATGTTTTTATAAGCAAAATATTTTTGATGTTTACACTATTCTGATATAGGTGCTCGTTATGCTCTCCGATTTTAATTCTACCGTTTTTTGTTGTCACAAACGTTTGTAGCAAATCTGGTGTCTTCGTTAGAAGAAAGTTCGAAGCAATTCTAAACCTAGGTTTCGATTCAAATAAAATTAATACCATTTCTAGAGTGGTCAGGTGAATCAGTTTTAAGGTTTTGGGTTTATTTTATAACTGCTTCATCATAGCATATTATTGTTTATACAAGGTCATAAGATCATTGCGTAACATTTAGCGTCCATTGGCATTATGTCATCTGTTCGTCGAGGAAAAAAGCAGCTATCGCAAAGCGAAACGCTTGATGATGACATTCCTCTCAACGATCAGAGAACCTCGTGTGTACGTAATATCTAATACAATTCCCGGTGGTGAACATAATCTAGTGTTCACTCGAACAATTGTACTTGCGATCATAGGGTCTCTTCTCTTTCACTCCGCCGATTTATAATCTGATACAATATTTTCAACCTTTTAGAGGCCTGGCAAAGACATTTCTAGTGGAGACGTACCTTACGGCGTATTCTCGCACGTCTTACCGGTACCACATGCCTACGGCTTACCTCTACAAGTAACATTAGCGGCGCCGAAGAAATGCTGATGAGGCGTGCGAGAATACGTCGAAGCATACGTGTCTACTACTAGAAGTGCCTTTACCAAATCTCTAAAAGTCCTCAGTCTACCCGGTAATGTGAAGTGCTGTGGAAAAACATTTGCATCAGCCGCGATTCGAACCCAGATCTCACTCTTTCCGGGAGCGTAAGCCAACCAGCATACGTTTAGCATACGCTCCCCAAAGAGTGAGATCAGGGTTCGAACCCCGGCTGACGCAAATGTTTTTGCACAGCATTCCACATTATCGGGTATATTACAAAATCATACCACCACAAGTGGCGGTCAGATAAAAAAAGTCTTAAGCCTATTAAATTATACGTAGCATTTCAAACTAGGTCTCAAGATAGTCGATGAGAAGGTATTGTTACATCTGTCAATTTAGTTTCCATGAAAATGTCCTCATTCAATAACCAAGCGTAATATATCGCTTTACCGTCGTCAGATTTAATACTTTACATTCCATCTGTTTTACTGAAATAGAGTGGAATCATGGTTTTTTTGGAAGAAATTGCAAAAGATAGCCTTTCGGAAGCGCATGAATCGTTGCTCTGCCGAACACATAACACTCTATTACTTGATTAGACACACAGTTGCATAAGATGCCCTTTAGAAATGGCTGATGAGCACAAGGATATATCATAGTTGATGGGAAAAGCTGTGTTGAGATGGAGGCGAAAAGAGCTAGAGCGGGGTGGGCATCGAGCGCTACACGGGGCCACCCAGCTCGCCGGTCAACCACCCAACCAGCCACCCAGCCAACCACCCCAGCCAAGCCACCCCAACCGGCCAGTCAGCCAGCAATTGCAACCGACCAACCAACCAGCAGCGAGCGCATTCGTTTGTGTGTGTGTGTGTGTCTGTCTGTCTGTATGTGTGTCTGTGTGTGTGTGTGTGTGTGTGGTCTGTGTGTCGATGATGTATGCCGCAAGTGCAAGTGTATCGATTTTGCACTTTTGCGAGAGTTTTTCTCTCGTCTTGCCCTATCATCCCTATAAATCTCTTCACTATTTCTAATTCTTCATCAGATCTTGCTTGCACATTTCTCCACATAGGAGGCTTCTGTTCTCGAGATTCTTTCATCGTTAAATTCAACAAGCATTACTTCCATCAGCTTACTTGCTTTACTGCTTCATTAAGTTCTGCTTTCTGTATACTTTCATCTATTCATCCTGTCAAGAAAGCTTTTGTACCGACTTCAAGACTTTATTCGTTAATTTTGACATGTTGATGCCTCGGGAGGGAAATAAATAAATCAAACAGATTTCTATTTTTTTAAATTTGGTTGTGATTAATTAAACTTATTTCTGAAATTTTCGCTGTTTCTATCCAGTTCATTTCCATAATTCTCATGCTGAATTCAATTTCCGTTCATATGCACATTTTTATTCTCTAACAATCCGTGCTTGTATTTCTTTTGATATATGCCTAAATCGCACGTAAGGTCGATGGTTCGATCTCGCACTCATGGCTCACTAAGTCATCCATTCCCTAGAGGTCGTTAAATTGGTACCAGGCTGTTTCCAAACTTGTCTGTGAGTATAGCAGCACTGATTCGATACAGCAGTAGGCCACCGCAAGTCATTGGAAAGGCCAAATATGCATTCAATTATCTTAAGCGAAGTTAAAAATTGGGTATGCATGGCGCATCCCTTAAGGATTGATCAACGCCGAGAGCTTGATCATCGTTTTCACGCTTAAGTCATCAATTCAGCTCATTGATATCCACTGACTTGTCTAGGGAATGAATGTAAAAACTCAGGTTATGGAGAAGTCATGCGTGTTTCAGCTGAAGGCAGAGGAGTTGAACCAGTATTCCTGTACTTTACAGTTATCTCAATAAGAAATACTGATTTAGACGTGAATCTTTCATGTGGTACGCTTTTAATTTTTCCTATCACCACATGTGATAAATGTTCAATGGTTGGACAAAATTGCTGGGATCTAGAACGAATTCAGTAAAGAACTAAAGCCAGGAAATAATGATAGATAAAAAGAGTACAATAAGGAATAGAAGTCGTGCAGATATTTTTTATGTGATGTTGTATAGCTATGCATAGCAATAGCCATCATGAAGCTCATGCATAACATCGACTGTTAATCAATATCTCTCATTTTCTCGTCCATTCAAAAATCCATTGAAGCTGAAGGTAAAAGATAAGGCGCTGCTAGAGCCACATTTTCAACGGAAAGACGTGTCCAATATCACTGTTACTGCTTATTTGATTGTAATTGCATACAGCCCCCCGCCTCCACATACTTGGCGAACTCTGACGCTTTTTCTATTCAGTTCGCTTTCTCAAGCTCATCATGCATCGAGATGTTCAACGTTCAACTTCACTTGTGAATTCGATCGCTACATGAGGATTTTTGCTTTGATAAATGCTTTCTAATTCTAATTGACTCGATTCGATTCCTGGAAATCTGGGAAATAGCCGTGCTAGGACGTTCTCAAATGTTTATCGCAGGGAATCGGTGGCTTTCCTGGATCGAAAGGAGCATTAGACAATTCTGGTAGCGAATTTTTTAATCGAAAATAAAAGAGGGGCTTGATTAGTCAAGTGCAAGGTTGAACCAGTATCTACGTGCGTATTGGAAGACACGTCAAATCACTGCTCTTCACGTGCGTCAATACTATCATTATTGTTTACTTAGCATTTCTCTCTACATTGTTAATAATTGTTAACCATGTTTATATTGATTTGTTTACTTTTATTGCATTCATATCTCATCATGTCAAATTTTTCAACTATTTTTTTACTGCTGTTATGGCTACAATTTATGTTAATGTCGATTCTATTCTGGCTGCGTGTTGTTTGTGATAAAATTTCCATTTTTACGATTATTCGAATAACATGAAAAATGTCGTTTTTATTTTGTGATTATAAGATTTTTTGCATGGACCGAAGCATTCCTTTGAGGGTCTCCCTGCTCTGTAGCGTTGAGCGTTCTGAAAGAAGGTAAACGGGTACTGGATGAGAAATATAATTAGCGCTGCAGCTAATTAGCAAAAAAAGTGTGAAATTTGATAAAGTCCATTTACACAGATGCTCCATTTTTATGATCATTGCCAATGCTTGGCTCAGCAAGTCAGCGTTCGCTCTTTTATCCTGACGGGTAAGCTTCATTTCTTCTATGGGTTTGATCGAATACTCGATCATAAATGATATGGCAATTTTTCGAAATCGCACTATGCGAATGTCAAAAGTGACAGATCTAATGAAGATTCTGATTGCTTCAATAGCCTATTCTGAAGATATTGTTTTCCAATGCTTGATCAAATACCAAAGTACCGGAAGTGATTGAAATATGTGTCATGACGCGTTCTTAGGAACGCATGTAGCACAAGGGTTAGAGGTGTTGTCCGTCGCACACAAAATCTATGGTTCGACCTCGCGCTCATGGCTCACCAAGTTATTCATCCCTCCGAGGTGAGCAGATTGGTACCAAACTGGTCTCATACCCCTCTGGGAGGTGACGCGATACAGCGATAGGCCACCGCGAGTCATTGTGAAGGCCAGATATGCATCTAATCACCTCAGACGAAGTTGAAAATTGAAGACAAATGCATAAATCATCTCTCAGTAATCAATCAACGCCGAGAGCTTTTTATTGTTTTATCCTTCTAACGTGATTTCGAACGTTATATATTCTACCCAAATAAGAATTAAGAAGTGATTTCTGATAAAAATTGACTCTGTCGAGATTTTTTCGCACACATACTTGTAGGAATCATTGTGGCAGTTATTGCTTATGAAAAGCATGCTGGTAGCACTATGCATATGACGTGTGTGCCGTTGACCACGACGAGGAAGCGATAGCATGAGCGGCGAAGGGAACCCAGCGGTAGGAGCCAGTACTAGCAGGCACGAGTGCATTGCGAACGAACGAACGAATCAGCGAACGAACGAACGAACGAACGAACGAACGAACGAACACACCACGCACATACACACGCACATACACACACGCACACGCGCATACATACATATACACACATACGTATACACATGTATAGACAGACATACACGCACACACAATATGCATCATAGAACGGGTAATGCACACGTGTGCACTCATACTCGCACTCGCTCTAGCGTTCGCTTCTCGGCATGCAGCAGCCGAGACGTCGTTTGCCTCCTGTATGGGTTAAACAATACAACATCGCGTCGCCGCCGTAGATAAAGAAAGCGAGAGAGCAAGCGAGCGACGAAATGCTCCGCCTGTCGATTGCCTTCACAGCCGCCATCCCAATCAGCGAATCAACGAACGGCGTTCGCGCGCAATATCGCCGCCGCGCTATCACATCATCACCGCGCGATTACGCGCGTCAATCGCCAATGGCCGCTCATGCATAGGCGCGTCATCTGTATTTCGCACTTTTAAATGAGATTACGTAGCGTAAAAAAGTCCAAATTTTGGACACACACATACACACACACACGTCATTTTTGACGTTCTGGCGAAGTTGCTCTCTCTTCCTTTCTCTTCATCTCGCTGTTCCTCTCTCCCCTCTCCCTCCCTTCTCTCTCCCTCCCACCCTCCCTTTCTCTATCCCTCCCTTTCTCTCCATCTCTGTTCTCTTCTCTCTCTCTCTATGTGGTTTCGTAAATTCAGTGTCGTAAATATGATACATACAATGTACAAAAAGTAACTAGCAGAATACACAAACGTTGAGGACAGCGGTACAGCTTCTTAGAATACTGATAGCAGTGGTCCGGCGTTTTTAACCCTTTGCAGACGGCAGCGTAATAGCTGTGAAAGCTCAAGGGTTAATATGACCCTCATCGTCCGCGTAGGGTTAATATAGACTTTGGCTATGATTGTTTAAATCCCATTTGTTATTTGAAAATTTGTGTTTTGATGCAAAGCTCGAAATTCAAGTGTCAAATGATGTATACTCCGTAAATTATTGTTATTTCGTTTTTGTTCACTTCGATGTCCTTCAACTTATTCTTAGTACTGTATTGAACATTTTATGGTATTGATGATTTCAGAACGTCAACAGTGCCGAATTTCAACTGCTTGACTTTGATAACACAAGATATCACTGTCATAGCACAACCGCTGGTCGCCGAAAGTCATATACTTTGATCATTATTGGCTTAAATCAACAAATATTGTGGAAAACTGTGCAGAATCGAAAAACGTGCCGAGATTAACAAATAATCGTGGTGCAGTCCAAATACTATTTATTCACAAAAATCGCCAGACGTCAAACCTCTTCTCGTCTGATCCATTCCAGCATCTTCACTCACATCAGAGTTCGCGTTAGATTCGACGTGTAAGGTGCATTTAATTCAGAGATTCGAGTCTGTATGAAAAGCAGCGTGTTTTTGCGGTATCCTTTTGCTGCTGTTTGAGCTGATGTTTTCAGGTAGCCCAGAGAACACCTGTTTTATACGGGTGTGTATCGGCGTCATCGTTTAGAAATCCATTAACTGTCGATATTCCGCGAAGAAACAAATTAGAGCTGGAGCGTGACGCCTCAAAGGCGCCAGCGCCAGCCGTAGTTGACCCTCATCATTCAAGCAGTCAAGAAGAAGCTACAACGTGTAACATTGCTGCACCGATGAAGAAATTGAAGCGAGAGCCGGATGACACAAATGAGGCGCTAACACCACCGCCGAATATATGCGTCGACGAAGAGGTAGGTTTGGGAGTTTTCCCTGGTGAGTATTGTTTCGATGAATCAATTTCAATTATGAATCGAATGAGATTATTTTGGTCAAGAGCTGATGAATATGTGCACCTTTATTGATGTTCCGATCTGTGTGTGTTGTTGATGTCCTTCGTTGTTCCTCTAACGCTCTACTAGCATATCTGTCAAAAGCGGAAAGTGGCGTGTCCTTGGGCTACCCTAACCACAATGCGTTCGCCTCTCAAGGCCAGCACTGGAACATCCCATATATAAAACTGAACTCGGTGTTTCTTACGAATCTCGACACTGTGTCGTTTCAACTGTTTCTGTTGTAAGTTTCGTCGCTATTTCGCTGCAGAAAACTGACTGCGTTTCTTCACTTAACGCCTCACTTATTCACTTCTCTTCATGTCACTTGAACTGATATTACGTGCATTGATGGTGAGTGAAATTTTCGTACAATCGTTTTTGCCTCCTTATCTTTCATCTGAGCTCGTGAAAGTGTCGAGTAAATAGTTTGTTCCGATCATTAACCCACTGATATAGAATCGTTTTGGTTTCTGATCAAGGTAAGCTCCCTTCGAAATCATGGATCGGTTTTGTGAATGCTCTTTTATGCTCTCTCACTTTATAGATTTGACTTATGAGAATACTACAAGGCCCTGTCAATACTGGAATAGAGTCATCCAATGTTGTTCAGAATTTTCGAGATATATATATATATATATATATATCATGTATACATGTACATATGTATACTTATATACATGTATATACAACATATATACATATGTATATAAGCAGTTTCTTTGCCTACATATATGTTTGGAAGAAGAAGAGAGGAGAGATAGAGGGAGAAAAAGCTGATTAATAAAAGAGTGTGAGAAGGACAGCTTCGATAAACAAATTCTATGACGATGAAATAGCGCGCCCCGATGCGGACGCAGGCCGCAGTGTTGCGAGAGCGATTTTTTTTTATGAACGGCCGAAGACCGCCGTTAGCCGTTCTCCTTTGTTGGAACTGGAATCGATGAAAAACGTTCAGTAAGGGGGGCAGGACAGTCAGGGAACGATACATACACACATACATACACACATGCATACATACATACATACATACATACATACATACATGCATACATACATACACACATGCATACATACATATATACATACATGCATACATACATACATGCGTACATACATACATACATACATACATGTATACATACATACATGCATATATATATACATACATACACACATACATATATACATTCTTACATACACAAATATATACATGCATGCATACATACATGCTCAGCAAACAACACATGTACATGCGCAGACACACATACTATATTTGAACATTTACGCACATCATACACACATACATGTATATGCAAATGCACTCATACAAAAATCACTCCATTTATACGTATATATATATATATATATATATGTATAAAATGCATGAATATATGCCTATGTCTACACACAGAAATATATGCATGTATACATTTGCGTATATATATATATATATATATATATATATATACGTGCGAAGATCGACGCTATGAGTGAGAGACAAAGCTTTTGACATCTATTTCTGCATACTGTGGTCATTGTATAACATCGTGTATAATCTATTAAGTGAAAGGATGTTCGTTATAAGTGTGTTATGAGAGATTTCAGTTTAGTGTGTCAGTGTATGTATCAGTGAAGGGAAATACGAATGGCAGACGTAAAATTAATAATCGTACATATGATAGCACCATTGTTTTTGTGTTTTTATGTTGAGCAGATCTTTTCCTTTTGCAGTAGCAGTAGTTAGAGTTGCGATAGCACGCGCTCGTGTTGAGAAGAATTCCATCATCATTGGGAAAAAAAACGTGTGAACATCTGCAATCGTGAGGCTCATTTACGCCCGTTGAAAGAGAACAAAAAAGCGGACTCAGTGAAACAGCAAAGAACTTGTCGTGATGGTTGACACCGTCGTCACATCCCTCGCTTCATCTTGTCATTAGTCGCCGGCCGTACACGATGAGCGCGAGGCGCGCGCATACGTGGAGAATTCGTCTCCTGATCGAATGACTCGTACCGAAAAGCGCGGCCTCTCTTTTCTCCTTGTATTTTCTATTGAGAACTGCGCCGCTCAATCTGCCAATAGTTCGCTCGAGTCCCTCCGGTTTCAAGGTTGTGTAGTCGACGACGTGCACACAAGTTCTTCATCGAACAACGTGCGCGTTCGTTTTCGAAATACAAACATGCTACAGTTTCTTGCAGCAGATTTATGTGCGGTAGTTACAGTTGTTGTTTGTTCTCTCGCGCACCTTTTTTTTTTTTCTCCACATACTATTACTGCAATTCTATCAGTTCAGTGGTAACTTAGTAAACCTCAAGCACGAGGGGCAGGGGAAGAGGAAGGGGGCCATATTGAGCATTGGGCAAAAGTATGCCTAGAAAAGTCGATGAACATCAAAATATCTCGAATATTCCATTCAATATTCAAAGATGCCATGTATCACATGTATCATTTTTGGGTCTTGTAAAGCGATCGTGATCGTCACATAGACTACTCTATTGCTATAATTCTTGTTAAGGAAACACTACTTCCTATTGCAGTCTTTTTCTAACCTCAAATTACTTATCATGAAATGAGGAATTTTTATCATCGCATTACTATCCATGCATTCAGTTTTTTTTTCTTTTGGGCTCATTCCCATTACTAGATCTGAACCACTCACAGCAGGCCCTGTGATGACTGACTGGTTAAATAAATTTTTGAAAAAAAAAACAATATATTTGAATAGCAGTACGAAACACGTCATGTCTTCCGTGTTTGTTCGCCAAGTAGTTATGGATGGCTCACCAGATAATTTAAAAGTGTCTCATGGACGCATGAAAATTTTGCTGGCATGCATTAAAGTCCTAAATGATTGCACAAAACTCAGAGGATACAAGTTTTTGAACGTCTGTCGAATGTCTGTCGATACGATTTGTTATTTGTCCTTCCATATATATCATGATACAAAGATGTGACGTAATCGTTTCTATGTTGCATAGCGTTATGCACTGCGTCCACTGCAAGGAATCGAAACCGGTTTCGGATTTCATTTGCGTCCATGTCGTGCACTTTCTGCTACAAAACTCGTACCGGAAAAAATGCTAATTCTTCGTGTATTGTCTATTGACTAGTGCGCTCAATAGCAGCAGAAATGCATGCATGAGTTGACTACGTGGACTGTTCATAGTTACGTAACATCTGTCGCTTTCAACTCCTCACAACCATTCCGAGACATCAAATTCTCCCCGTACCTATTGGGGTTCTTCCATAATACGAACGCTATTAATGCTCCGAGAGAACGACGAGAGCGAAGGTCAGACAAAAATGATACGAACTACGAATGCGTGTAGTGTGTGTGTAAAGCTCAGGGTCGAAATGTACTCTCGCAGTTGGCCGGGCCTCCGCAAGCGTTCGTTCGTTGGCTCGTCATCGTCTCGACGAGCTATTATCCTTCATTAGACGGGACATCGTTCGTTCGTATTTCTTAGTGAATTTTACCGATTGTAACTGACGGTTCTGTCTAGCACTTGCAGTATTTTTGTTCTGATTTGTGTTACGCTGAGCATTTTTCCCTCTTTATTGTAATCAATGCTTATTATGTTCCTATCAGAAACGATCCAACAAACTAGTGTTAAGCTCTTGCTTTCGGCTCTGGCATCGTTGTGTGTTCAGTGGCCTTGCGATTAGCTTTGAGCGCAATTATCAAGTGAGAAAATGATCCATAAAGAGAAACGGAGGACATTTATGAAATAAGTTTACCACATAAACGACGTTATTATCAAATTCCACACTTGTGGTTGTGTCATTCTGAACTCTCAAACGATTTTATGTCATATAATTTGTAAACATGTTGGATTTTTTTTTCTACTTCTTTTTATTTTATTGACTTATCGCTTGATGAATTTTTTGGCAGTTTTGTTTATATGTAACTTTACATATGATTACACATAGCCTACGTATAACTATGCTTGTCAACAGTAAGCCTTTCAGATCTGACAGGCTTTTAGCTCAATATGATAGTGTCTGTGCTTTCAAAATATGTTTAGAAAGTAGATAATATAAAATATTTCAACCCATTAACGACGAGTCGCTACCATCTTGAAAACCCCCTAGGTTCAGCGTTTTAAAATTTTCCTCTATCATAACTTTATATGTTCCTTGATTCTTACTAGTATTATTATAGATTATTATTGATTATTGAGAATTTCTATAAGTTCATATAAAAGCTAAATGATAAGGCTCTCGACGTTGATCAATCCCTGAGGGTTGCGCCATGCATTCGTCTTCGATTTTTAACTTTGTTTTGAGGTGATTTAAAACATATCTGGCCTTTACAATGACTCGCGGTGGCTCTTCGCTGTATCGGGTTAGTGCTGCTTCTTTTTCCTGACAAGTCTGAGCCCAGTCTGGTACCAATTCACCGACCCCGCAGGGATAAATGGCTCGGGGAACTATGAGCGCGAGATCGAACCATCGACTTTGTGTGCGACGCAGATCACCTCTAACCACTGCGCCCATACGCTCATGATTTCATTGCAGTTAATGTTTTGAACAATTTTCAAAGGGAAAGTCTTTATGAACACAGTGGTTTTTTTGAAAAACTTGATGATGTTGCAACATCTGCGACACACGCTTCGAAACATCTGTGCAATTCTGGAGTATACTAAGGCTGATTATGGCTTTTTTTGTGGAAACCTATTTCATCATTTTCACGCAGGACTGTTAGGTTAAAAAATTATTAATCTTAGCAAATTTTATAGAGAAATCTGCGTCATATTTGGAAACTGTAAGAAAATTGAAAGAAAGCAGAAACTTGGAAATTTGGCAGGGAATCACATTTTCGTTTTACAAGTAATCCCAGTTCTGGTGAGGAATCATTTCAGTCAACTTGATAATCGGGTATCGAACGAGTACAACAAATTCGATGTATGCTACCGTCTATGTTCTCATATCTACCTCCTCTAACCTGCTAAGTTTTTCGTCCGCGACGCTCCATCAGAGTCTAAATCGTCTCGAGCGTTATGTGATTTGAAGAATCTAAACCTCCATTTTCTACGCCATAGTCGAGCTGCACCGCCAGCTCTCTCCGGCAGTCAACAACAGTGTCCTATGCAACGCCACAGTCTGGCTGTCCTCGAGATTGCAAGGAGACTCGCTCAGTTACTATTCTACGCCGTTCAAGAAGGAGAAGAACGAATTGAATGCTTGAAGTACTGGGATCCGCACAGTGAAAAACACTGTGGTGACGGATCAACTAAAGTGCTAAATAAAGCCTCTATTTTCTATTGTGTTTGTATATATATATATATGTATATATATAAGTACATGCATATATATACATATACATATACATATATGTACACACACGAGGTCGACGGTTCGATCTCGCGCTCATGGCTCACCAAGCCATCCATCCCTCCGGAGTCGGTAAATTGGTACCATGCAGGTCTCAAACTTGTCTGGGAGGATAAGCAGCACTGACTCGGTTCAGCGAGAGGCCACCGCGAGTCATTGTAAAGGCCAGATATGCATTCAATCACCTCAAACGAAGTTAAAAATTGAAAAGTCGAATGCATGGCGCATCCCTCAGAGATTGATCAACGCCGAGAGCTTTATCCTTTTTTATATAAACACACGTATATAATATATGTGTATATATATATATATATATATATATGTACATATGGTATGGTATGGTACATGTATATGGACATATATATATATGTGCATATGTACGTATATATATATATATATATATATATATATGTGTATGTGTGTGTGTGTTTCTTCGGCTTTTTATGTGATGTGTATGTATCAATAAATTAGCTTAGGAGATAGTTGTTTTCGCGAGGAGCATACCAATGCACTTTGTGGGAACGCCCGTAACGTCGACGGCGCTGTTATGCGACAACAACGACGTGTTTCTCAAAAACACCTCAAAATCGATTCTTTCATTCTCGCTGCTTTGCAATTTTACCCAATGGCATGAGGTTAGAGAGAAAAGGAAGGCAATGCAACGTATAGTGTGTGTGTATGTATGTGTGTATGTGTGTGTGCGTGTGTGTATACGCACGCGTGTCTGTGTGTGTGTGGGTGTGTGTTGTGTATATGGCGATTGTCTGTATCCATCCATACTCAGAGTGGTTAGCGCGATAATACAACATGAAAATGATAAGGCTTTATCATCTGCCGACGTTCACACGCGGCACTTCTTGGCGACATCAACCAGTGTCGCTCGCGGTTTTGAGACTATAGGTGCAAGCAAAGCAAAGCAACCAGACAGACGTGGACGTGGGAACGCCACCGGCCGACGACGACTCTAGCTAGGCAGGCTGGTGGGCTAGGCTATGCTCGTGTGGGTGGGGGTGAGGAGACAAGCGAGATGGTTTGGGTCTCCATTTTCGGATGGGGGGGGGGGGGGATTCGAATCTCCGTTTGAGCAGCAGTTTTTCGTTCTCAGACTATGTTTGTTATCACTTTTCCCCCGTTCCTCTGCGTCCCTGTCCGTTCGCCCTTGTCGTGTCTGTCACCTCTGCATTTGTCACGCTGCCTACGTACCCACTACTGCTAACCGGCTTTTTGTGCGTTCTTATGGTTAGTGGCACCCGTCTGGCACCGTGGAGTTGTCAGAATGCTCTACCATGATGTCTACAGTAACGTTCATGTGAGTTGTTTTTCGATTGCCATTTCCCTAGACTAACGTTTGTCCATCGTTTCCAATCATAGCATATCGCAGTCATGCGAGAAACATACGTATCGATCGTTGCCAAGGAAACTTATTGATTTTTTTGATCTCCAACTCTCACGCGCGTGCTTATTATTTAGGCAAACGAATCAGGCAAAAGCATGAGAAATTGAATTTGTTTTCATCTCTTAGTCCTCATTTTTCTCTTTGCGATCTACTATGAATGGTTCGTAGCGGCTTCTTGTACTGCTTTGCTCAGTCTAGTTAAGTAGCTGCATACGATTCGAGTTCGCCGGCAGTTTTTCGAACGATGAAACCCCGAAACAGCATATGGTTTTTTCGAGATTTTTGTGTGTATATGGTTGATTGTTTCGATTTTCGACATCTCATGATAAGGAAATGTTATTTGAGGGATTTCTCTGCAATTCAATGACGCCCATGGTACTCTGTGTGCTCGCTCTCTTCGTTCAGCTCTAAGGTTGTCCTTTAGTTCATGCCGTTCAGTGTGGCGAGCGCAAGAGTTCAGCGCTTCCACATTAAAGTCCAATGTCCGTTAACTCAAGTGCCTATTTGATGATCGTCAGAATGTCATTTTGTGGTCCAACCCCCACGATTCGTCGGCACTCCAGGAGCCCACACAGACCCTGCCAGCTGGGCTAAGATGCTGTGTTGTGTATTGGGCCGTTGAACCGAAGAGGAAGAAACAGAGTATCTCCGAATCTCGCCAACCTCGTGCAACTTGGCTTTGTCGGCAGCATTGGCAGGAACTGAGAGCTATTGATTAGCATCTACCGTAGTCATCGTCTTATTTACACTCACTCAGTATCGGTACTGAGGTAGTGAGACGCGATGCCAATGAAGCATCATCGATTGTTGTCCGTCATCGATTTCAGCGTCTGTCAGGAATTTATCATTGGCTTTTGGTGCCACGATGTTCCATACCGATGAGTGCTCGTCGTTCAGTCCGTCCCTTCACGTTCTTCTCTGTCTTGTCCGCGCGCCCGTGCGCATTGGTCTCTTGCGCATTATCGTTGGGATAGTCCAGTCGGAGAGAAGAATGGCTTATCTCCTTCGTCGTCGTCGTCGTCGTTGTCGCCGTCGTCGATTTCCTCATGTGTCCCCCCTTCTCCTCCTCGTTCGATCCTAGTTGCGATGTGTGTTGCAGTTTTGTTTGATTCATAGCCGGCACGTGTGCGGCGAGTGGCTCTGTTCGCCTGACGGCTCTGCCGTTCGCCCGATAATTCTAGTCCCTCATTCTCGACTTGTTTTTCGCTGGCGGTAGCACTCCGCGTGTGCCAACCCTGTTGATGTTTTCGTTAAATCGTCGTTCCCTCCCTATGCCTACTTTTTTCTTTTTTTATTCTATCCATCCACTGTATTCATTACAACCCGTTTCTCTCCGGCCACTATGTCAAACTTCACCCTCGTAAGTACGTCGCGCTTCACACCTTACTTTGCCACCTCATCTTAGGTCATCGACTCCTTAAGCACTCCTCCTGACTCGTGTTGGCGACGACGTTAAAGAAGGAAACCTTTTTTTTTTCGGGCTGCGCGAGAAGTAAAAAAATTGAGTGTGTCATTGTTGTGGGTAGGAGTGGATTCACGTCCACGCGCGGTACTATGAAATCCATATATAGAATCTAGATAGTCACTTCACTGATGGTTAACCAGCCACCTCATCCTAGGAAATCGACTCCCTAAGCACTCCTCGAGAGTCGTATTGGCGACAACGTCTAAAAAAGAGAAACTTTTATTTCTCGGACTGCGCGAGGGTATAAAAAAAATTCGAATGTGTCATTGTTGTGGGCAGATGTCGATTCACGTCCACGCGCAGTACTATGAAATTCATATGTAGAATCTGGACAGTCACTTCACTGATGGTTAACCAGCCACCTCGTCCTAGGCAATCGACTCCCTAAGCACTCCTCCAAAGTTGTGTTGGCGTGGACGTTTAAGAAAGTGAAACTTTTTTTTCGGAATGAACGAGAATATAAAAAAAATTTGAATGTGTCATTGCTGTGAGTAGGTGCCGATTCACGTCCACGCGCAATACTATGAAATCCATATGTAGAATGCGGATAGTGACTTCACTGATGGTTAATCAGCCACCTCATCCTAGGAAATTGACTCCCTAAGCACTCTTCCTGAGTTGTATTGGCGACGAACGACGTTTAAGAAAGTGAAACTTTTTTTTTCGGACTGCACGAAAAAACTTTTGAAAGTGTCAGTTGTTGTGGGTAGGTGTCGCTTCATGTCCACGCGCAATACTATGAAATCCATATGTAGTATGTGGATGGTAACATCAGTGATGGTTAACCATGCCATTCACAAGTTAAATTCGGTGATTATAGAGCGGCTCAAATAAGTCAGATCACCTTTCTACAGTTTCATTATAACTGCTATTTGATTAAAATTTCTCGTCTTCACACCATCGCAATTTCGTATCCCATAACTGAAGTGCTTAAACCTTATCAGTTCACTAAAATCGTTTCATGAAAGATTCTGTATCGAAAATTTTTCATATGCTGTTGTTTATTCGTCTTCTGAAATCGCTAATGATGAGCGATAACAGTACCATAAACATGTAAGAAATAATAATAACTGGTAATTCCACTGATTTTTATGATTTTACTATAATTAGATTTTATCAGGATCAATAATAAAAGAAGGAGCTAAGAGTTGTTGGTGTGTGTTTTTGAACTCTGTCAGCATCATCACTTCAGTCAGCCACATTTTTCTTCGTTGTTCACCAGACTACCGTAGTTGTTGACGATAACTTTTGTTTCCTGCTAGCAACCAGCGATGAACTGAATTTGCACTTTTGTTTGCGCGTTTCATCGTTAATTAAATGTATATTTTGTCGGCGTACTACGTGTGATCTTTATGATCTGAATGTCTTTCTCTCTCTCCTCGATGAAGAAGAAGAAGAAGGGGTCGACTCCATAGAGGGTGATTATGCTCGGTCATCATCATCATACTTGTAATTAACATTATCAATACGAAATATATATGTATATATATATATATATATATATATATATATAGAAGGAGCTTTTAAAAATTCCCTCAGTCGTCTGTGAATTATATGGCTGTAGTGAACCTATCACGACGTCCGTCCTTCCATTACTCTCAGCATCACCGACGAATATGAGCGCAAGATCCCCCTTAATTTTCAATCATGTCTCTATTCCGAACGGGCTAAAGGCGATATGATTTGAGCATTCGTGAGTCGCGAAACGCTGTCAGTATACAGTGGAGATGGATGTGATAGAGTTTCTGTACGATACGGAATACACGCAACACTTACTCTTGACGACTCCTCCGCTTACTTTATACTTCTATGAACTTGTTTTCAGAGCCTATCACACGCATTTCTCCCCTACCGCTATAGTTCTCGTGATTAACCGTGTATTCATTCGAGTGTATGTAATCTGGAGAATAACAAGAGCACTACCGTAGTCTCCCAAGTAGGCGGGTACCACTTCCACTCAAAACCAATCAAATCGTGCGTTCGAGGCCGTCGCTCTATGCAATTTATTAGAAATCAAAGACAAAGATTCATATATATATATATACGTGTTTCGAAAGAACGGACAACTAAGTAGATTTTGTCGTCGGGCTGTTCTACGGCATGTACTAAATGTATAACTTTTTCTTTTGCCACCTCGTGGACTCGTATTTACCGCGATGCACTCGCATTTTTTTTTGCTCAGAGTGGGAAACATGACGTAGTGCTTTTGGTGAACATGTCCTGTTTAGTAGCAGATTTCACTGCTATAGTATCTATCACCATCGTTGCACCAATACCCAGTCTTTTTGCTGCTTCTCTTTCCCACTATTAGTCGTAGTTCTGTGGAATGAGCCGCTCAGAATTAACTCTTACGAGTATATCGAAGGTAGTATGTATATATGTGTGTGTATACGAATATATGCGTGTGTATAGGTCTGGATATATATGTAGTATGTACATAAATCTATATATATATGCATGTATAAGTGCTCGTACTTTGAGTATCTAAGTGTGTCTATGTGCCATGTTGGTGTTAATGTGCGTGCTTATTTTTTGTTTCGAGAATCGTATGTCACTTTAACAATGTCGCGTTTTTTCGTTCTTTCGGAGTACAGCGTTTGACCCAGTGCTTTTTCGTTGATCGCTTCCCTCATAGTCACTCGATCTTTTTCTTGTAATCACGCTAAAGATATGAGACAAAACGCGTTGAACAGGCCATGTTGTTCATCGTGAATAAGTGAAATGATGGCCTCATGAGCAGTAGTTCTTTCTTGTTGAACATAATTTCTACATGTCTCCTATCTGGATCTCTGAGACATTACGATAGGGATACTCGAATGCATGTCACATTTCTGAAAGAATAGACGGGTCAGGTGCATTTGGCTACCGTGTCCCACGGCTGTCTATTCGCCCATCTGTGACATTTCTCCGATGGTGTGTCTGTCCGTCTGTCGGTCTGTGTTTATCATGCTCAATGTATTGACATTGTAACTGGAAAGACCGTCTTTCAGTTAATCTGACCATTAACTGCTATTGTTTTACGAACTTTCCTTTTTGAGCTGATGTGGGATAGTTAACACGTATTTTGATATTTGGTAACTAAAATTTCGGTGACTTCACCTCATCATTGTCGCCTCCACGTAATGTTACATAGTCGCTTTTTTTGTTACCTGGTTTTATACTCTGTAATCCCATAAATTAAGCCAAAGACTTGTTTAGAAGTAGTGGACTTTCCGTTCTTGAAGTTTAGACTAGATGTTCCTCATATGTAATGGAAGGTGATTCTCACTCAGATGTGAAAGCTAATCTGAGATAAGCTAGTTGATCACGTGTGATGGTTAGACATTCGTCCTTTCTATTCATTTCTGGATCTTGAAGCTTGCTAACAGTAGTAATTTTGAAGTGGCAGTCACGATCATGACGCAAGAATCAATGACGTCAGCGCGAAGCTTTTTGGACATCTTGGTTAGCCCTTAAGAATCCAAAAATGAACAGTAAGTACAAATCCCCCATTATCACATGTCACCTGGGTCCTGGTGCCATAGCAGTTTCCTGATTTGTGTGTCCTCTTGTAACTGTTACACACGTGTGACCTCAGTATTTAGACAGCAAAAGGTGTAGGGTATTTCTAACGAACTAGGATTTGGGTCACATAATAGATCTTCTAATCACCGAATAGTCAGAGAACAGCTCTCTAACAATGAGATTAGGCTGTAAGAAGGAAAATTGGCCGAGTTGTTAGCCACCGAGCGTCGAAATACATGCTAACAACGAAAGACAATTTGTAAGGTAATATTGGTATCATAGTCTACGCAGTCATGTGACTAGCTTGAGTGCTCGTCATATGTGGATGTCAGGCTCAAGTTTTACTTTTCGATTATTGAGCTAATACTTGTGAGGAGCGATTTTTTTTCTGAACAAAACCAAAAACAAAGGGCGACATCGTGAAAATAGTGCTACGTGCTATGCCAATGTTTTCAACACAACGCTCTTACAGTGCCTCTACTTCGCCAAGACTCCTTCTTCAGCCGGTGTCCAATCCATTCGGACATGTTGATATTGTGGAGTATGGAGCATACTATTATCGAGTGTATATGCGCGTTGTGTGTTGTTTGTCTGTGTTCATGTCTCTGTGTGTTTTCGCATTTTCTTGCTCTATGGTGGGGTTGTTTTCACGTGAACGAAGAATAACATCCTAGAAGCATACGGTAGTTTCATAGACCATTGTCGTTGGTTGTTGAGCCATGGGTGGTTGTGAAGGGTGCGCCGGGCGCGGAGACTTTTGACACGAGGCATGCACTGTTCGTTGGAGTCCTTCTTCGATAGCACACTGAACTCTTAGGGTGTTCGTCCATCACACAACTGGTCACAGTGCTCTTTCTCGTAGCAGACCTAATCTTGTGAAATTTCACTGAAAAAGTACTTCGCTACATCAACAAGTATCAGGTCAGGATGCATCACTCCACTTGGAACACAATTTCAATGAGTTAGCAGAAAGGGGACAATCGTGTGCTTATCACCAGTGAACCGTCATTAGTTCACTCCCAGATTCACCTCTGTGCTACATAAGGATCTCGCAACTCCTAAAGCGTTCTGACGATGATATCCAATGAAGCTAAGAACTCCTAATCGACGAACTGTATGTGTTGTTCATGTCTACAGTTAATCGCTATCCTTTTGCTCATTTCGAACACGCCTGACCTTACTTATCGGTGATTTTCGATTTACCCTTGTATTCGTTCACTTATGCGATGCTCGCTTTATAGGACAGGTTAACTATGTGACGATGTTCAAGGTTTTTCGTAAAGCGAAGGTCATTAGCCGAACGTGTCTTTCGATTACACGAACACCAAAACGGCGATTCGCAGCATCCACATCTACATTTTTCTTTAGTGAGATCATTGGCATTAGGCCGTATGAACTCAAATCAGTTTATTTTTTGTTAATGAATTTGAATTTTGTTATGGCAAATCGGTGGCAGTGACGTGAAATTTCTGTGAATGTGTTCATAAAGTAGGCCATATGTTACTTTTTATGATAGTCTTAACTGTCTTAGAGCCTGTTTATCGCTACACGTGATAAGTTCATTAAGTGTTTCACTAATCGCTTTTCTCTTCGTCCTGGTTCATTGGCTGTCCTGGTGAAAGCGAGCAAGACATCGAAATTCAGTAGCAACAGTGAGTGCTGGGGAATCACCACTTATCAGATGTCAAATACCAGATTTGTTTGAAGGTTAAAGGCACAAAGCTTTCAGCGTTGATCAGTCTCTGAGGTATGCACCATGCATTCAACATCAAGCATCGCGGAGGTGATTGACTGCATATTGGTCCCTCAAAATGACTAGTCAGTATCATTTTGCCGACCGCTAAGTGATGGAAGACTTATTCAGCTCAGGGAGTGGAACCAATAAGTTGGAAGGCACTTCACTACCTCTGAATCATACGCACTCTGCAAAACTGTATATAATATATATATATGTATGTATATACATATATGCATATGTATATACATATATTTGTAAATGTATATACATATATTTGTGCATATATATATATTTACATCTGTGCATGTACTTGTACATATATGCACATATATACACGTGTGTATACGCAAGTATATGCATGTATATAAACGTGCATATGTATGCATTAGGTCTTCTCATAGTTTTGGCACTAGAGCAATAATCACCAAATCTATCAATCAGAACTAATTAGAATTGCTACGTTGCTAATTGCTAATAAAACAGCGCCATCGAAAGTATTCGCCATCAGCCTGAACACATTTCTGTCATCTCTCAGGTAACGAATCAGTACCGCAATTTTCTGAGCTTTCTTTTGGTATCAAATTTGTCCATGCTCTCTGCATCATGGCCGCTCAACAAAGTCTTATCGTAATTTGCTTTTACAAGTTTGAATTAGAACGCGATACACACCGCCTTTGAGAATATCAACCGCGCAAAGGCTCAAGGATTTCTGTCTAGGTAAACAGCGTTTCGGTTCTTTTCTGAGCGCCGCGTCGGTAACAATAACTTGAAGGAGTAAGCTGCGCAACGGATGTCCAAGCGAAGTTGATCGGAAGACCGTTATCGAAGCATTTGAAGATCTGCCTTTGACCATCAGAGTGTTGGCCGACAATTTTGACTGTGGTCATGCGACAATTATCAGAATATTGAAGCTGAATATTGATAATTGAATCTGGTGTTTATTGCTCTAGTGCCGAAACTTATGAGAAGATCCAATGTAAATATGTTCTCACCAGTAAGCTTCCCATTCAACTGCGTCGTACGAAGGAATTATACAATGCCACGGAACACAAGTGAGAAAGAGTTTGAGATCAACATTGAGAAGTCTTGCTGACAGAAAACCTAACTTACGACGTCCTCGCGAAGATCTCGTTGCTTTCTTCTTGCTAAAGACTTTGTCGACGATCAAATGGTTATGGGTGACATGAGTGAGCAGACTTGGTGGCACTATACTTTTACGGACATGTCTCAGTGTTATTATTGCCTTATTATCTTAATACCAGATGGTTCATTATTATAGAGACACTTTTACATTACAAATGTACTGCATCGTAGTTCAATCAAAATTGTTTGTAGTTCAAAATACTGCATAACTACTAATATCATTTGACGACTGGGGAACCACTTTATGGGACTCTGTAATCTCTTTTTGCGTACTGTTTCGAATCACTGCTTATGCACATTTCATCTTCTTATTTGTGTGCTACTGTTTGACCGTACAGTCTGCTTACCGATGCTTGACTCCATATGCACATAATTCATCTTCATCGTCTTCTCATCTTCGCTACATCGTTTATGTGTGGTGCGCGTTTCTTTGAAGAGATTTTGGCTGTTTGAGGACGTCGGCATGATGAGGAAGCCGGCCAACCTCGATCATTACTAGAATTCCTATCACCGAACGCAGTCTGAAAACACTGCTCCAGCTCTCACCTCTTACAGCGAAGGTGGTGACGTGTTCACTCCCGACGCTGCAACATCAAATCTCATTGCGCCTTTGACTATTATGGTGGACGTTAACAATTTTCTATCCTCGCAAAACTACCTCAACTGGAGTATGCTAAATAAGTTTTATGGTAAGGTGAGTATGACGTTATAGAGCTGACTATATAGAGATACAGTACAGAGGAAAATTTCCATGTGATCTGAAAGTCATGTGATGATGTTATTTGAACTCATGGCACTTGGTAAAGTAGGAGGAGCAAAAAGAGAAACCAATGGAAAACCTTCCCACGCAAGCATTACGACTTCTTGATTCCTTCAAAGAATCGGCAATTCTGTTTTTCTTAGGACGACCACAGCTGCCCGCACCGCTTAATTTGGGTTTTTTCCAGGAGATCAATCACGATTTTGCTTTACTGACGTACAAAACTTTTTTCGCAAATTCGCGCCTAAATTGTCTTATGCTTCCACGCTACCATGTCGTTTTGGAAAATTGCTTGACGTAAGCAGTATGTAAGAAATCGCACTGCTGGCACTCTGTGATGATGGTGGACGTTCATCATCACACGACCCAAAATCCGTGCTGGTCACCTCATTATCTCGATAGAACACGATAAGCTCCTAATTTTTTAGCAGCTATGCTATCCTCCCTATTTTCCCGCATTATTCCATCTATTCGCCGAGATTTATTCCATTAAGTGGAGAGAATTCTTTTTTTCTATTCTCATTACTGTAGTGAGCACGTCATTTTGTTTTTTTAACCTATTATTTGCCTGAACTTCTGATCAGCGTGAGATGAACTTAGCTTTGCTACTTCTCTCAATCATCAGTACGGAGGACAGTTTTTTCTCTGCAAATTTACGATGAAAACTTTAAGGGCGAGGACAATGACAATTTGTGTCTGCAACTTAAGATTTTACATTTGAAAATACGTTCTATATGGCTCGGAGAAGCTCCGAAAAAACTCAGCAATGTTGCACGATCGTTTAATAAAATGAAAAATAAATTAAAATTCATAGCATGTGATCCTTTATAGAAGGAATAGAAGGAACATTAAAAGTGTTCAAACCTTACAGCGTTGTATTTCACATTGATCATTTTGATATTTCAGCCGCAAATGAGCACGCCGGATGATCCGGTGATTCATTCGCCACCATCTCTTGGTGGTCAATTAATGAACGGTTAGTATAGCGGTTACAAAGTTCCGATATTTCCTAGTTGGGAGAAGAAATATTTTAATGATTGTTCCAGGTTTTAATCCGAATTTGACTCCTGCAAAAATGGAGGAAGGTATGGCAGCTGCGTGCGCTTCTCCTGATGTTGGAGGCATCGATCCGAATAGTGACGGAGTAAGATTGTCCTCTTTTCCTCTCTTTCTTTCTCTCTCCCTCTCTCCCTTTCCCCTTTCTCTCTTCTCCCTCTCTCCCTCTGCTTGTCTTCGTCTTTTCCAACCCATTTTTGCTCAGTTATTGGTGAATATCATCACATAATGAAGCAATCGACTCATATACTAGACAATGACTGTTGTATTAGGGAAAGCGTTTTTTACCTTGCCTCATCAGCAATCATTCGAGAGTGTTCTTCCATAATTTGTAGCACCTACTGAATTTTTCAGGAGGCACGACGACGGCAGAAGACATGTAGAGTGTGTGGAGACCATGCTACTGGCTACAATTTTCAATGTTATTACATGCGAATCCTGTAAGGCGTTCTTCCGTCGTAATGCTCTTCGGCCAAAGGTGCGTCAAATCGATGATGTTGGATAGATACTGTAATGTGGAGTGCTAGGGAAATGGTTAATAATTTTTGCGTGATGTTATAGGAGTTCAAATGTCCGTATTCTGAAGACTGCGAAATTAACGCCGTTAGCCGACGCTTCTGTCAGAAATGTCGATTGCGAAATGTTTTGCTGTGTGTTTTCGTGTTTTTCTTCACGTTTTAAGGCATTTGTTATTTTCTAAATGGGGGTCGTCTTTTTGTGGATACATGAACCATCGTTAAATATTTGTTTTCGAGTGAATGTATTATTGTTGCAGGTGGGGATGAAAAAGAATGGATATTGAATGAGGAACAGTTACGACGAAGGAAGAACTCACGTCTGAATAATATGGCCAATCAACAGAGACAAAAACAGGTATATATTTCATTAACTATGCATGTATAGTTTTATCGAAAATTCCATGACTAAGTGTCATTAAAAGAATTCAAATAATAATTTCACGAGAAAAATATCTTTATTTAGGAACTTGCCCGACAGCATGCAGCTGTAAAGGCGATGACCTCACCGCTGTCCATTTCCCCGATGGTTGACGCACAGGCATGTTTTCGTCTATGGATTATTTTCTTCTTAAACTCATGAGATTATCAGATTCATGCTGATGTACCAAATGAAGAGATTCAGTTTTCAGCTTGGAGCGCTGAGTGTTCGTAGCGGAATCCCACCATTGGTCAGTCCAACTGGGCAGGTTGCATCACTGACAATTCTTTTAGTAGGGCTTACTTATAATCGATGACTTTTTTTAGTACCCTCTAATGAGTCCTGCTGGCCCAGGAACATCAGACTCACCTCCGTCACGTCCCCTTGGTTTAATGACTAGTAACCAGGGAAGTCCAGATGCTGTAAGTTGCTAGTCTTTCCATGTCTGACAGTAAATCTGGCACCTGATAATCAGAATGCAATTTTTAGTACGAATCCAATATGATGATGCAACAGCGCCTGCGTTCGCAGTTACCGCAAACAGCCATGCCAGGGAATAAGATTGTCGATCCATCTCGTCAAGTGAGCTCCACGTTTCTAAAACGTGAAATTTTTGAGGTTAAAAAGGTATCTTATTAGAAATGCATATCATTTTAGGTTATTATCTCAATGGATGAATACCACAGCCTAGTGCAGCGCGCAAGTCGTCCTACTGAAGATGAACCACTTTCGAAAAGGTATGATATAATTATAAATCTGAGTGAAGGTAGTCATGGTTACTTGACTGATTTAAGAGCTGCTTATCATCCACCAGAAATGGTGACAACTCAAGCACGACCGTTCCAATCACCCACCAATCAGATGCCCCCAGCTCGTAACATCTCTCAAATCCGACCGGGTATGATCAGTTGATTTATTATGTAAAAATAACCCGTAAGATTTTACAAACTCGAGGAGAGCTGACCCCAGGCAACTATTTTCATCGAATTATTGAGCACCATAGAAATTATTAGGACAAGTTTTCTAAAAATGCTGGATCATGGCAAAAATTCAGCCTGAAAAACACTAATTAGAAGATATTAATGGTACTCCTGCGATGACAGCTTACCACTATTTGCGAGCACAAGCCCACCAATCCTTACACTTCCATGGGTCAGTTCGCGCACGTGGAAATCTACCAGCTCCTTGCATGGTAGAGGATTCGAATGTGAAATTCAGAAACCTGATTCGTGCAGCAGCTGACCCTTGAACTTGATCCGAGATCATTTTCACGTTTGGCGCCTCAGCGAACTATAAATGGACCACCAATGTTGCGCCGCATATCACGAGATTGATATTTTATTTAGGATTACCCACATACACGGATCTCGGTGCCGCATCCAGCGGCGATCTTCCAAAGCCCTCATTCACAAGCAGTAATTATGAAGAAGGATTGGAAAAAATGAATTTATTTTTCCATAATACTATAGAAGATGCGCTGAGATCGAAAGTGCCGATGATCATTCAGCATCTGTGTCCGCGGGAGTTGCGTCGTCAACGTCAACAAGTTCTGGTGGTCATCCTGCCGAGGTAAAACTGAAGGTCTCAGTTGTCCATAATAGGAACAGCCGTAATCTATGGTGATGTAATTACTTTAGGCGGAAGCATCTGGGACGTCGTCTAGTACATCAGACAAGAGACTAAGTTATCAGTTGAACGCAGCTGAATTACAAGCGCTGGATCTAGTAAGTGTTTGGAGAAATTATGATTTTTGTCATGTAGTCATTACTCGTATTATTATTTGGTAATAATTATCATTTCACTAAGTTATTATCATCATTGTTATTAATATTTACTTTACCTTGTCAAGTTTCCGAAGAGCTTTGAGGCAAAGAATGTGAGATTGTCGTTTTTATTAACATTACCGTTACTGTTATTGTCATTATTATTATTAATGTATTATTATCATTGATATTATTTCTGTATGGGGTTGGGGGGTGGCCGAGTGGTTAACAATGCACGCCATCAAGAAGCAATATTTTGGTCCGATCCTTTCCCTCAATCAACACTGTCCTGCAATCACCGAGGGAAAAGTTTAGCTCGAGTACCCCCATGACTGAAAGGGGATCTACCCAATCAGTATTCTACGGCTACACGTAGAAGAAATCCTCGAAGAGCAGTCGCAAAAACACTCGAAATGTTCGAAGACCTTTGGGACTATGAATGCAAGGGAACGAATCGTATTATAGAAGTCCTGGGATTTGCACAACAAAAATGTAACAACGGGTCGTGTAAAATAGAAATTTAGTAGTGTTATTGGTGAAACTGTTGTGATTATCCTTTTTTAGTAGTGTTGTTACTGATACTATTGTGATTATCCTTTTTCGTTTCAGATTCAAGAAGCATTCAAAGGATATGAACGATCCTATGGAACAGGGACGTCAGAAGGCATCGTTTCTCAAGGTTACGAAAGTTTCACTAACTACAATTTGTATCATTGATTAGAGGATATTTCATCAATCAAGGAAGTTCTTTAGAATGAGAAATCACCTGCTGACATTATGAATATCATGGATGTGACGATGCGTCGATTTGTGAAAATGGCAAAGAAACTACCTGCGTTCAATGATCTCAGCCAAGACGGCAAATTTGCTCTTCTCAAGGGTGGGTATCTCAATCTTAACTTCCTATAGAGCATATCTCCGACACCGGGTTAAGTGTAGATTTTCAGGTGGGATGATCGAAATGCTCACAGTTCGTGGTGTTTCGCCGTTTCGACATCAATTCAGGTGTATGGACAACACCGACGCTTAAAGAGAGTTGTGAGGTGTCGATTAACATGTTCGATCAACTGAATGCTGAAGTAAGAAACGAACAAAAGATGCGTTTTCTTCAGTAAGTTCTTGACTAAAATCTTAATTTCAACTCCTAATTCACTCACAGCTTCACCGCCTTTTTTTTCAGATTTTTCAAGATCTTTCATGAGGATATTCGAAGCAATGATCTAGTCATCTCTATGATCATGTTGATTGTGCTTTTTTCTCCAAGAGATTGTATTACTGATCCTGAGGACCGTCGTATCATTGCTAGACATCACGAGCAATTTTGCGCTCTTCTAAACAGGTTTAGTCGTCTCCATAATTTTCAAAGTGTTTCGCTCAACGCATGTTCCCTGTGATTCCCCTCAAATCGTCTGTTATATGCAGCGCGTTTTTAGAGTTTCCTAGGCTTCTAGGTTTTTTTTCGTTGATCGTTATTGTTAGCACTAATATTACTACTGTTACATTTGCTATATTTGCGCTAGGATTATTTTTTTTAGATATCTCGAATCACTTTATGGTGACGATGCTCATAAGCTTAACGAGCAACTTCCGACAGCACTTCGAATGTTACGTGAGATATCTGCGTCATGCGGTTTTGCTATTTTTGGGCACGGTGAATACAAGCGAGGCAGAACCATTACCTCGTGAGTTCTTCAAAGTCGAATAGGATGTCTCCACTGATGATTGATGGATTGTCTTTTGTCACACCGATCCAGCACATTATATACATATTGCACCACACTACACTACATTACATACACAATCATAATATCTACATCTAATCCATGTGTCATCGATTCTTTCTCTCTAAATGCATGGTTTGTCTCTATTCATTGGCTTATCAGATATTCTCGGTATTCCTCTTGCAGTGTCATGTTATTACGCATCGTTTTGGTTAAAGGGCACGTTATTATGATTGTTACATTTCTTTCCATAGGGTGAGTCATCTTTCATAACCACAATTTTCTGTGAATTAAGCAAGCCCTTCTCTCGCTTGTTCTGCATTATTCCCTCCCTCCCTCTCTCTCTGTTTCTCTCTAACTCTCTCTCTCTCTCTCTCTTTTCTTTTTTACAACTTTCTTTTGTTATCCATTCTATATCCGTTACCATGATGTCGTAATCATATGTTAATACCTCATCCCTCTTTGTGATTCGTAGTTTTTTTTTTGTTTTTAAATTATTATTCCTTGTTGTTTTACCATTTTCTGTGACCCTTCTAACCATTGATATGTAGTGGATGTACGTATTCTGTCATTTTTAAATAGTGAGTGATTACGTTGTATAATAGTCGAGTGTTTCACACCGGTTACGCTAGAGTACGGAATTCATGAAAACATCTATGAATCCTTATTATTTGAAGTACTAAACAATTAAAGCACACGTATAGTTTGTAATTGTGTTCAGTTGGCCCGGTTTATTATTTGAGTAACCTCTCTAGAAGCTACCTCTGATTACTTTATCTCGACAATGTGTCCTAAAGTTTTTTTTCTCTTTCGTGTTTTTTTTTATAATGTCCGTCGATAATAAGAGCGCTTGTTGTGTTTAAAGTCTAATTAACACCGATTATTCTTGATTTCTTTTCTCGTCTTTTAATTCTATTTCCTGTACCTTCCATCAACTCCCACTCCACTTTCACCTCTAGAGTATTTCCTTTATTATAGTGCAATTAGATGTGTGACTGGGAATGTGCTTCTGAAAATATTTTCATTCTTTCATGATCTTCATCACAATATATCTGCGCATATATATAGATAGATACATAAGCGCTTGTCATGCACGTAAGATCGGTTCTAATTAATAAGCTGTTACCAACAAGTAGCGCTTAAACAACTATGAAATAAGTACAACAACACTGCTAAAAAAATTATACCGCTAAAGATTTCTAAGTTTTGTTCATTGGAATTCGTTCGACCTCTGTTATAATGTCCCACCCTACAACCATACGGATCGCTTGGATCAGTTCACACGAAAAGAATATGAAATTTACGTATTTACATAGATGGATGGCCTTAGTTGTAGTGCTCAAGCTGTAGCTAGCTATATCTTCATCTTACATGGCGACGGGGCGAATTTTCGCTCTCATTTCAAAGGCTAAGTGTCCCCACGTGTACAGTGCATGTGCTTGTGATAGCTAAATGCAGTTTGTGGATCGCAAAGACGCTTGCTGCTCTGGGATTCAATGCTTCTTGGAAAACAGCATTTTATGTGGCGCCAGCGACAGTTGTGATTAATTACGAGGTCGCTTAAGGTTCATGTAAACGACTGAGTTTCCGTTTTACATCCGTGATTTCATTTCGTCTGTTCGAGTAAATCACAAACAAATTTGCTGTGAGTTTGTAATAAGTGGATCGTCATTGTAATCGTTTAATCGATCTCACGCTGGTGTTTTAGTGGCAGTTGCACGGTTCGAGTCTTCTTATTCTCATGTGTTATAAATTCCGGTTCAAGTATGTCATCCGAGGATAAATAGAGAAATGACTTCTTTTGCTGAACAAGAGCTTTTCATAAGAGTGTTAGCAAAAAGCTTGAAACCCTGGCTACTGCGCTAACCTGTTCTTTTTTTCCAAAAGCTTCTTCTATAAAGCTGTACCATTCAAATAAAATGATGATTTACACCGTCCGCGCGTTTTCACTGTTACCTCGCCGAAACGGCGAAAAGTATATGAGCGTGTAGAGCAACTATTGCAGTATCAGAGTCATACATTCTATCTAGATTTGTTTCGAAACGGAGAAAGGAATCTTAATTGAATAACAAAATTCGCAATCCACATGTGAGCGTCCCACCGCCATCCACCGATTGCCGTATTGAAGGCACAGGTAGCCCCCTGCTCCATTCTCCGACCATAGATTGGCCGAAAAACAAATGCCCGTGTATGTGAATCAATTTTATTTTCCTTGCTACGTTACAGTGGAACGCTAATTCCAGAAAAGCGCAATGTTGGAATCATCGAAACTTACGATATCGAATAGTAACTTACAAGCTGAGGAAAGAGCCCTGACCTGCGAGAAATATAGGTGTGTGAAGCATAGATGTTTTTCTTTTGTTGAGGTGTTATAAAAGTAGGCAGAGATTCAAGCTTTCGAATGAATACTAAAAATGCAGTAGGAAGCTTTTCTCCAGAGAGCGTGCTCGTTTCCCAATCCCGTGCCGTCTTGCGGAAAAGTACCAAAAGCCACGTAGTTGAAATCTAGAAAGAAACAGGACTGGAATTTGCCCCAAGGGGAAAAGCATTCGCTACGCTGGTTGAGACATCGACCATTAGAAGACAAAAATTTTATACATTCGACTTTCAAACGAAACACTCTATGAACAGCTGCACTTAGAACCAAAAGACCAGACCCAGGCACTTAAGAAACCTCTACTTATCAACACGTTACTCGTGCAGTGTTCATGCAACTCGTCAAAACGTTAGTGAGAAACAAAGAAAAGATCTGATAACATTTTCTAAGCCTCTCATGAGATCTCTTAAGGCACTTATATAGTGTTAGACGTACGTTTCGCCCTTTTGGCCTCATCAGTGTCACGGTATCATTCGGTTCAGTTAGTTCCTTGTAAAAGGATATACCCGTATATTTAAAAACTGACTGAGACAGAAGGAGCTGACTGAATCGAAAGGCACCGTGCTATTGATGAGGGTGAAAAGTCGAAACCCATGTCTAGCACTACATAACAGATCTCATGAAAACAGGTTTCAAGAAAATGCAATTGTAAAGAAGAAATCGTTTGAAAAGAGAAAAATTCACCTAGTGGTAAATACTGCATGTTCTGATAGCATATTTATAAGCTTTTATAAGGTCTGTTATGGCACTTATACAGTAGGAGACACGTGTTTTAGCCTTTCGGCCTCATCAGTAGCACGGGACCTTTCGGATACTCGCCATTTATCATGGGGAATCAAAGTCGTACAAATCACACTCTGCGTAAGGTGAGAGGGTCACTGTGGTATTCTTTCAGAGTGATTGATGGTCGCTCGACGTTCGCTGGACATACGGCTATTACGCCAAAGTGTATAATATATATATATATATATATATATATATATATATTATATATATACATATATATTCCGCTCAAAGTTTAAAACACATCCTGACAGTGTATATCTCAAGCGGGATCTTCGAAATAATCGATCGAAAGTGTTGAAATATTGCTTTGTTTGCTTGTTATCTCATGCTTGTAAATTTTGAAATGAAGTAGCCCACAAAACAGCTCGATTCGACGATTTTGGCATTTCGTCAAAACTGTTCGATTCCGCGCTAAAAAATGTAGTGAGGAACTCGTATAGGTTGAAGTTGAATTTGAAATCGAAAGTCGTCAGCTACAATGACGTCCATAATCACCAAACCTCAACCTAGTGGAACAAATGCTATCCCATTCCAACTGCAGAAGTGAACAGATTAGCGTTTTTTAGTAGAAAGTGACTTTACTGAAGAAGTTTAGAACTATGTGGGTAACAAATCCATTCGTAATGCGCGTATTCAGGCTCAGTGGAGTCAACACCCCAGACCATTCCAGCATTGCGGACCGCGATCGTGGATGAACCAGGATCAACAACACCTCTAGAGCTGAAAATGAAGCTTCGTTCTGCTTGCGGTGCTTGCAAAGAACATCTATGATGTTACATAAGAGGAGAAAAAAAATACATACGTCACAGCTACATCTTCAACTCCACGGTCTCTCTTTTTTTAACCTCGGGTTTTTTTTTTACCTTAAAAGAGCCGTCAGCTATAGCACATGCACTATCAACAGAATGATGCTAAAGGGACTTTTTTTGCGCAACGGAAAAAAGAAATTTTCAAGTACCTTATCAACTGAGTCTAAGCGCGCTGCCTTATGCAGAGACTAAAGAGAAAAAAACCTCTTGGTGTTTTTTGAGCAAAAATTTACGTTTCTATCTGGTTATGAGGCGACGAATGAAAAACCGACCTCATTCGCTGGAAAAGGAATTTTCCATATGAGTATTAGTAACTATTCGGATGCTGAGACTCCAGGCTACAGCCTTACGTCCCGTTTTTCGCATAAGCCTTTTTTTGGCGTTGATACATAAGGAGATTTATTTGCGTTGCAGGCGCTCATATTTCTCGCCAGACAGAGTTCTTTGTTTGAACTATTCGTAATCATTCGATAGCGTAGTCGTATCTGATTCCATCGCCATAACTATATATTAACAAAAACCGTTTTCTTTGCCAACGCAGCAGATAAAATAAGTTGAACTCGCATGTGTGAGCAAGAGGTCATTGGCCAATTCACGTGCATGCGCGTGAAGCCGCCACGTTCGACGGCTCGATGATCATCACCTTTTGTGGTATACCAACGCGCAGAGAAGTATCGCGTCAGCAGTTCACGTGGCCACATCACGCACAGCACGTTAATTGGCCAAAGACCCATCTGATCTACCATGCGAATTCAAACGTAATTTTGCCTGCTGCGTTGCAGAGAAACGGCCTTTTCAGGACGTAAACACAGCGTTGGAATCAGAAACGATTACACTATAGAATGATTATTAATAACGCGGAGAAAGAGCTCCGCCCAGCAAGAAATATGCGCATCTGCAACGAATGAAGTCTCCTTCTGTAACAAATTGAAAAAAAAGCTTTTGAAAACAGCCGACGTGGGGCTGTAACCTGGAGTCTCAGCTTCCGAATTGTTATTATCACTTCTATGGAAAGCTCACTTCCAGCGAATGAGGTCAGTTCCCTTCAGGAGAACTCGCGAAACACGCCGTTCCGGTGGACCGAAGTGGTTATGAGGTACACCTCCGGCAAGTAAATTTCGCACAAAGTGCACTCGAGGATCCAGTAAGCACTTCTCTGGGCCATAATTGCTACCAATTACTTGCTATGGTTTTCATGTCGAGCTGAATAAATGTTTCTGTTCCCGTATTTCACATCGTTCTCGTAATGGTTACTTGATTGTTGTCATTGTCGAAGGTCTGAGTTCCTTGAGACATTGGTGGGTCTGCAGCTTTTTGATGAGTGCAAGCTGAAATCTCTAAGTACTTCCAAGGAATAGAAGGAGTGATTCGATCCCGAAAACGACTGAGTGCTTTCGAAGGTGTGTAAGGCATACTCGTTTGGTTTTGAAATATATGTTCCTGGTACGTGGCTGATTCAAACTTTGGCGCAAAGGCTAATGTCGTCGAAAGCTGATGTGTTGGCTACAGTGAGCTGAATAAGCCATCTCATGTGTGGGCATTTGGGCTTGTTTGGACTGAGAGCGAGAGTGGTGCGCGCGCCTGCTAGTGATATGTGTTGGATCACGAATGGTCAGTGCCAACCAACGGATAGAAAGCCTTGTAAGACAGCGATTAGCCGACGATTGGGAGCTACAAAGTAAGACTTAGATGGAGGTGTCGTCTGGTCGAGATAACTTTACGCAAAGAGAAGGCACAAAGTGTCTCTGTAAATCCTTCAATCAATGATTTTTTTGCTGTCACCAGTGATCGGTATCCTTTGCACGTGTGATTCGTGATACATCGGAGGCCCTACATTATTTATTGCTTATAATCACCTTTTGTTCGACCTTCAGTAAAGTGATTCCCTCTCATTTTTGTGAGATTTATCACTTCGATTTGGCACAGGCTTTAGAAAATATTTAACCATCGTTTTACCCGGATAGTACTTAGTGCTCTTGTGGAGACGTTAATAGAGTGAGGTTGTGGCTTTAACTGATTAACTGTCACAACCTGTTCCCTACTATTATTCCGTTCTGAGTAGCCAGAGCTGCAGTATTTTTAGGATTAGTCTCACAGCGGTCCGATTTCACGGGATGAGATCATTGACTGCTTGTTAGAGTGCGCCAGATGTGATGCCTCGGCAGGAATGCACTCGAAAACGGAATAGCTCTCTTTTCGGTGATGCTTCTTCTTCTATCTCCAGCGCGACTGGCCTTCTGGCTCTTGGCTGCCTCAATAGCTTTTTTAGCGGTCGGCTTCGGTGGCTTAGTGAGTATTTATAGAAACTGCAATTGCTAGACAGCTTCCTTCTGAAGCGATTTATTTCGCCATCGCGGCGAAGCCCCGAATCCACGCTCAGCCAATAAGGGCGGAGTGTGGGACCACGTTCCTTACAAATACCGCTCTAGGTAGTGCAGATGCCTCCGTGAGTTCCTCTCATAATCGTCGTCTGCTTTCTCTTTGATGTCCGGCTATTCTAGGCTATTCTACTGCCCAAGTTTAGTTTGCCGCTGTTTTGGAGTATCTAGCTGCTGAGGTACTGGTGTAGCTGGAAAGGCAACTCGTGACAACAAGAAGACCAGAATTAACCTGCGTCATCTCCAGCTCGCCGTACATAACGACGAGTAATTCAATAGTCTACTCTTAGGAGTAACCATTGCCCAAAGTGGAGTTCTGCTTGACATACAAGTTATTCTACTGCCCAAGAAGGCCAGCGAAGAGAACGAATAAGCTTTGAGCTGTCGAGCAAATTCTAAGCCAGCGGCTCTTTCTAGAGCCACAATTGTAATCTACTACGTTCGTTAAAAAAAAAACCGTTTCGGTAAAGATTCTGTTTTCTTTTCTGGTGTTAGTTTGTAAAAAAAACATTGGTTACTTGAAGTGTTACAGATTACTCCCTGACTGACTACTAGAAGCTATGTGAGTATTTCATCACAACAAGAGAACTTGTAGCGAGATAACAGTAGTGTTTATTGAGATAAAAAAGTTGAATTCTTTTGCTTCGTTTGGGAAGTCTTAGCATGATACGCTTTGCCACAGAAGATCTATCTCGGTGATACGTTAGGAAAAACCATCTTACTGTGTGATTAGCGGATGACTCACGAAGAGTTAGTGAGCAATTTTGTTACAAAATGGGATTTCAACACTGAATAGCTTATGAGACGCAAAGAAGATAGAAGCTGAAGTACCCAGTCAATGTTATTGTGAACTTCTCGCGATGTTTCTTTATCATGGCACGACAATTATGGGGTGGAACTTCCAGTAGCTGATGAGAAGTGATTAGATGGATTAGTCAGAAGTAACAGCGAATGTTCTCTTGACAGAAGACGATTTCGCGTAGAGTCGAATCGTTGCCAGTAATACTCTTATTATATCAGTCGTTGACCAGAAGCTTAAAGCCATTTAGACAATTTTCCCACGAAGATTTCTAGAAATTCTGGAGATCCATTGCTTGTGGTATATTGTCAGATAATGCGTTATTACCAGATCTGCGAAAAACCAGTGTTCCATCAAAATACGTCATTTGGGTATTCATTCATACCTGCCTACTTCAATGCGCGAAAGGAGTTGAATCAATGTTCATAAGTCTTACAACAGTTTTAATGTCCCAAATTTCAATATAAAAAAAAATGTTAACGAGATCCCATAATCAATTAGAATTTGTTCTATTCTACCGCCTATTGCAGTGGTATGATGTTACAATAAACCCAATAATGTAGGGTAGTTGAGAGCAAAATTTTGATTTTATGGAACCTACTTTTTCATTGCTCCCATTCTGGATAATCTAATCTTGTTATTCCTTCAACAGTTTTCTTGTTCTCTTTTAGGATTATTTGATAAAATGTGCAAGAATGCGTGAGAAAGCCAGTTCATTGAAAAACTGTCAAAACTTCATATGTTATCTAAGTTTGTAAAGCCGCCTGAGATAGGACGAGACTTCAACAGCGTGCATAATACACGATTTTGCTCGGTTGCCTTGCATATGATTTGAACTCTTGCCTGAGTACATCGCACTGTTCGTAGCAAGCTTTGGTGTGCTCGAGTTGATTAGCGTACATAAATATCTCAAATAAGAGGTTATCTGAGACGTTTATGTACGCTACTGAACTCGAGCATACGAAAGCTCGAAACGAACAGTGCGAAGTACTCAGTTAAGAGTGGAATACATTTGCAAGTCAATGAAGGGAGAATTTGAGATAACGAGAAGGCAATATAGAGCGATGAAGGAGAACATTTCTGCCGTAGTTCAAAGCCGAGTGCTTAGACCAAGAGAGGTGTACCTTGCGCTGTCTTTTCTTTTTTTTTCTTAGCTTCTTCACTTTAATTGTCTATTTTCGGCAACGACAAGTTGATGCTTACAATGTACGAATGTTTACGAGTTCTATAATAAAACTTTAAATGAATTAGTACACTTGAGTAGGAGGTGATTTGAAATTTAGATTTATTGCACTACAGGGCGTTAAAAAATGACAGACTTAACAAGTAGTCATTATGCCAATTGTGACGTTAAGCTCGCATAAGTTCGCTTAGCCTTGCAAATCGGCTTCACGATTTTAGGGCAAGTGATGTTTGCCAAACATTTCGCACCAAATCCAAGCTCTATATCAATAAACACGTGTGTATTTCCGACTGGCCAGATCAGGGCTCTCATGGGAGTCCAGTCTGCTTGATATGTACTTAATTCAAACGGTGTTTTGGAAAAACAAGAGGATAGATAAGGGAGACACTGACTGTCATGAAGCGTTGTAATCGTTTCATTATCAAACGTGAAGCTCCATTTATCGATGTCCGGACGCTGCTCTACTACCTATACTAACATGATTGTTTTGCGACTTGCTCCAGGTAAGAGCACATGGAATGATCATATGGGCTGTTAAATAAACAGTTAGTGTAGATAAAATTCCCGAGGAAAATCGTGAGCCAATTAGCGCCCATATTAGCGCCTATACTGACTTATCGATACATTTTATGACATAAAATTTTACCGATAGCCCAAGTAGTAAGAAATATTGGCTTATTAACTTTTCTCTCTTCCTTAACGCATTAAGCGCGCTCTCGCAAAAATCACGCTTCAAACAACTTTTGTGTGCTCACAAGAAAGGAGAGTAAGTAGGTCACTAGAACCGCAATGTATCCCATGCCGCACAGTATTTGTGACGATATACACGAAACGATCGGATCATTGCAAAGGCTTGATATGCATTCACTTGCCTCAGACGAATTAAGACGTGAGAACGGTTGTATGGCACATCTCTCACGGATTTAACATTAGCAGGAATTTTATATTATTATCATGTGTAGCTTTTTGTAGCGAGCATATTGCTTGCAAAGTTTCTAGCGGAAACTTGTTTTTTACTGGTAGCTTGTCAGTCTGCTTTAGAAGATAGGAAAATTCTCATCTTTTGAAGACGCCCACTATCCGCTTTACAGTGTGCTTCCCGACCACTTGAAAAAAGGCTTATTATTAATATGAGTAGGAAAGAAGGTTACGGTGGGAAAATGCACATAATGACTTTGCTGAGGTGCACAAAGCCATAGCTTTCAAAAGTGGTATTTACTAGATCTGCACTAAAGAAACAAAATAAAATATCAGAGTACGATTTTCCAACAACGTAATAGATAGCTTACAAAGAGTACCATCATTGAAGCCGACAGCCGTAGATAAATAAGACAACTGAATGTGGACCACTTTCGGAGACCATTGCTAAACCTTTTGTCACGGAATGGCCAGGACAGCTGTGCTGATACCACTTACCTATAGCGGTCAGAAAGCAGAAGGAAGGGTGATACCTACTCGTAACCAAACGAGATGAATAGGAAGTGCCCTAATTCTACTTGACCTAACAAATTCATTACAAGAACTTACATAACGTGAAATTGATTAGAGAAGATGGGAAGAATGAAAATTGCATAAGATCGTCAAAAGAACGGTACTATTGATGTTATGTAACATAGAATCTGATAGTGCGGTTACGAAACAAAAAGTTGAAGCGGCAGATAAATGTACGACCTGCGTGAGTTTTGATCACGTCAGTAGAAATCGCTGCAACACCCGTTGAATGGAATCTGTTCATTCAAGGGTTATCAGATAAACTTACTTACCTTATTTCTTTCTATAATTTTCCTTGATTTCTCGATGTTTCAAATTTAGAAATTTGTTCAACTCAAAGAGAAGCTTTTCGGTAGAAAGGAAACTTTGCTACCTTCAATACATCTGTGTCTTGCCTGAACATGGTAATAAGTATGAAAATCTTCTGGTGATTGTTGCCAACGAATTTTCAAAATTACTAAGGTTGATGGTCATGATACGCACAGTTCCATTAGCCTTTTGACCAACATGTCAGTAATTCGCCTGGGATGCAACGCGAATCGAGCTGGGCGCGCTTCGGTAACGTAACGGTGATTTTCTAGTGACAATGGATTTCCTTGCATAAAAGGAGTTTCATAGCCAGTACATGGCTGATATGATAGAACAAATTTCAGTGAGGTTATTGGTATTGGAAACAACGCCGCTGGATGCTTTGAGGCCCTGTAATGCTTAAAGGAAAAGACAGATGCTTACGAAAGGGTCGAATTTTGAACTGCTATGGACATCTTTACACTGTCATGAATTTACCCATATTTCAATCATAAGTATCGTTTAGCTCCTCATATAATACGATTCGCTTTCACTCGTAGCTATAAGTGATCAAATCTCAAAATAATTGGTCACATGATCATTTTGTACCTTCGAAATTATATTTAGCGACACGAATCTTTGACCTTTACTAGTCCTGAATCCACACAATTCAAAGTCATCATAGCGATTGAAAATCAAAGGATAAGGTGAAACTTCCGGCGTTGATCAGTACCTGAAGAATGCACCATGCGTTCGCCTTCAATTCTCAAATTCGCTTGAGGTGATTGAATGCATACCTCGCCTTTACTTTGACTCGCGGTGGCCTCTCGTTGTATCGAGTCAGTGATGTTTATCTTACCGTCTAATAAAAGCTTATTGACCCTGAAGAGAAGGATAGCTTTGTGAGCCGTGAGCTCAAGATTAGATCATAATCTTTGCGTGCGACGCAGAGCACTTCTAACTACTATGCCACATGAGCTCCTTATCACTAGTACCTGCGCCTCATAGAAATTTTCGGTTCTTTCTGATTTGGAAGGAACAAATAAAAAATCGATCTCATTCGATGGAGAGGAACTTTTCATAAGAGTGTTAGGAGATCTGCTGCTCCACGTCGACTATAAATTGCTTGCCAACGCTTCTGAAACTCGTCGACAAACTGCAAGCGTATGGTGACGAAATTTGCGGTGTTCGTTATCGTGAGAAAAGATTAACCCTTTTTTGCTAAACATCATTGCGCCGAACAGTATCGAAAGTTCCTGGTGTATTTCGTCGACTTGCTCGACGTACTCAACGTATCACTCGATTTCAAGAAGCTGTGATGGATAAAATTAGCAGGAAATCATCAAGCAACTGACATAACTAGTTTAGTGCAGTTTCGGCTATGAAACTTTGAAGGTGCTGCCAAGCTGCATTGCAAAGCAATCATTTAGTCGGCCGTCGTCACGTCGTAGACGACCTATTTGTCCTCGCACCACAATACGGTCGACGGAGAATCATTCTCATCGGCAATTCCTCGAAGCAGCATTTCTTAGACAGTCACTCAGTTCAAAAGCATCCGTTCCTCAACATTCTATAAATTTCCAAATTCTTTTAGAGATTCGGAAATAGTTTAGTTGCGTAGAATGAGCTATTCTGTGAATTTCTGGCAAACGTTTCAATTCTTTGTCGTGTTGTTAACGTTCGAAGTTCAATGAAAGTCGAACATGATTTCAAGAGTTCCCATGAAATCATTAATATTGCTGAATTTATCATTACGACTGACCATCTCGACTAACTGAATTAGGAAACTTGCTCGCTCTAACAACTTCATTTCCATGTATTAAGAGCAAAATTAGAAAGCTAGTTTTTATCACACGCTGTAGACCTGTCGAACACGAAACAAGTTGGATGGAGGCGCAAAGCGTCCTAAAGAGATAGATAATGGGATTGAGAGCGAGCCGGAAACTACCTTAATGCATCTCAGTTCTTTTAATTCGGCAGCAATTATTTGAAAAGTCGCGCAAACACTGATGAAATCTTAGGATAATTTATACCTGTGGAAATCTGGGATATAATTGAAGAGGATCAGTGCCTGGGAACACACACTAGAATGTGCTTCTCGCATGGCGGATCCGATTAATGTCAAAGTAAACTCACGGGATTGCACGAGATAAAAAGACGACACCCTTTGTAATCCGTTCATGATACATCAAACATGCGATGCATGAGTAGGCGAAAAAGAATAATCTTATAAATATAAGCGTGGCCCAGAAATTGATTGATCTAAGGTAACACTAATCTACATTTACTTCATACTTGAAATGTTTTGAACCGTTATTAGCTTTGCCTTCTATCTATATTATTGATCTATGACGAATAACAGAAGGATGCGTCATTTGGAGGCCTGAAAAAATTTCACAAAATAGGAACACATCTCCAGTGTTGCTATTGACAAATTTATTGGTAAATCTTAACAACTGGTATGATACGCAATGAATAATAAAATGGGTGGTCACAGCTAATCACAACAATGAAGACGCTGCTCTCACAATTCAAGAATTCTCTGCCGCCGTTATTGGAAGAGAATTTTCAGAAAAAAAAGTATCTCTATGGAAATTCTATCTGTACAGCCGAGCGTTCTACCTAACCAATACTAATGTGTTCTGTTCTATACGAGAGAAGGTCACAGTCGTCTCTTTACAAATTTTTTTTTCTTGTAAAAAGGATGAGCACCCAAAACGTGTTAACTCTTTTGATCTGCCTTTGGGATAATACGAAACAGATTATGTGATTGGATTCAGTTAGTGCTTCAATTGAAGCATATTACATCATGGCAGGTTCGAGGTGAATTTCAAGATCCATAAAAAAGTTTCAATATCTTCCAAAAATACCTGCGGCCACTAGCCTGCAAGCTATTACGGCCTTGATTCCTAATATTATGTAGATAAGTGACAGATGAGAATGTTTCGAAGTAGTGCATCTCGAGGCAGTAGACGTTGGTAGAGCTTTTCAACGTTCACATACCCTCTGCAGTAGAAAATTTAATGCTGCTTGACTTCTGCATGAATGATGGCAATATCGAAATCGGCAATGGAAAAAGTCGCTCGTGAATTGCAGTTTGATCTTTTTGATAGCACAGTTTCCGTTGTAGTGGCAATCTCAACGAACAGCTGTATTTGAGAGCACTCAAGCGACCAATTCAAAGGCAAGAATTAGTATTCTAATTTGTCTCTCATAATTCCTGTCCAATTCTCACCTATGGTGGTGACAAAGAGACCAGGAATAATCAGATGCAGAGTATGCACAGGCTGAAATAAAGTACGCTAGTGAATTCTGAATGTAAAAGTAATCAAAGTATTTTAAAAAAAGGTACTGATGCACGTGATTCCCAAACATTCCATCCAATCAGTAGGTGATATACTGTTCTTCAGAATTGCACACACCTTTTAAATCCTGTACAAGCAGCTCCATACGAAACTCAGACATGATTTCGATTATTTCATAGCACAAAAAGCTTTCTCTACAGCTTTCCTGTTTGTTCTACTCGCATATTATTATTATCTTGGAGGTTTCATCTGCTAAACCTTTGATATAAATTCGTGTTAACAAAAAATTAACTCATTAACACATTTCTTCCTATTTAGCTATATTTGAAAAACATTATGAATTAGCACCAGCAGAAAAATATATTACAAAATGTGAGCAGAAACTTTGGATCAGACGGCATTCTTAAATGAGAAATCAAGTGGACAAACTCAAATTCCTTAAGAAAGTAAAGGAGTTCATTAGCAATGTTAAATAAATTACCGTAGTCAAACAACATTGCGGTATACTGCTTTCGAAATAAGAGCCACGTGCTTCATGGAATACACATATGAGCATATCTTCAGGTGAATAACATTATCAGATCAGTGGAGAATCTCACAAATGCTTATCACACCATAAAGAACGGCTGACGTGACAGTTTCTTATCACTTTCAGCTGATCGGATCTATTCCTCTGTTTCCATTCCAAGCATTTCACAACGTGAACCTACAATGCTTAAATGGTATTTCCATGGAAAGTCATTTTTTAGGCAAGAGATTCTTTGAAAGGATGTCTCCTGTATAGGCAGACCACGTGCCACAGCTATTAGAATTCTCAGAGGTGTTTTCTCAATCCTTCGTCAAATTCTTTGTGTGCTACGAAAACTTCTAACAGTGAATCGTAACCTTACCAACGAGAGCAAGGTAGAGTCAGTTTGCTGATTCCAATTCGTATATGAATAGGGTTGGCTTCATAAAAATTCCGACCAAATATTGTTGCAGTTGCAATATTACGATACAGTTTTTGCCATTACCGGTATCATAAAAAAAATCTCTTTGATTTCGCTTATGTTCCGTTTACCATTCACTATGACAGCAAAGGCAAGTTGTCATCAATTCCGGGGAAGCGAAAACATCGACTCCATGCGAACGTTTTTGTATTGCAATAGCCTTAGAAATGGATTGATGCCCGATTATGGAGTTGACAATATGCCTACCATGTCTCTTACAAGATACTGTATAGATCTCAGTAATTTTATATTACATTCATCTCCATTGTTTCGTATTAATAACTTACGAAAACGCGTATACAGTGTCCACGATGTTCAACACTTATTTACGGCCTGTGGCATCGATGAGTCAAGCTATCTCTGAGAGAACGAGAGAACACCAAAGCAAATGTCATGATGGTACAATGAGTAACATGTGAGCTTGTAAAAGGGTAATTATGGGTTCAAAGTCCACTTGAACTTTCGAGATCTGCTTATAACTCCACACTGCGGCTTTATCTGGTGCTGTTTTCGCCATCCACTCTCAACTATTTCATATAGATAACCCTCTAATCACGTTCCATGTGTACTGTCTTCGGATTTGAACCCTGCAGTTGGTTGGGTGTTGTGCATTTTGATTATGTTCCATCTTATACTATTCAAACGTTCCATAGTTGATATGTTTCTGGATGTGGTTAAAGTATAAGCAATTGTCCACAGCAGAGTGTTGTAAGGGCAATCGGGTACAAGAGGTGCTCACGTACGTTTTTCTCACTTCTTCGAGAGTTCTCAAATCTGCTCTATTTATACACAGTTTTGTCTTTTGTTAAATTGCAAGCATGAATTGAACTTATCAGGTACACATGAGATGTAGTCTTTCTTGAAAAAGAGAGATACATTTTGATTCATTTACGTTTGTAAAGGTGTTCCTCGAAAACCCGAGTTCTCTTCTGACTTGTGCGCACTGTAATCTTTTTTCTTGCTTCGTTGTGCACAGTGAGCATTGTCTCTGCTGCATTATTACTCCACAAAAAAAGATACTTTCGGCACTATGAAAAATTGACAGGATATCATTTGCATTTTCTTTTTATCCTATTCGAGTGACTATAAAATCCACGGTAACGTTGAGGCGAACAACTTTGGCGAGACGACATAGCCTAGGGAGATAGGAATGATTCGGTGAAAAGCTATATCTCCGAGGTCGATCGCACTGATTATCAGGTGGAATTTTTATGTAGGATGAGTTTACTTTTTGCTCGGCGCGAGCTAGTCAAAAAGCTTGATAACGTTATAGGCTCATTCATAGCTGATAATGGTGAGAACATGGAGCAGATGCTATTACACATAAGTTCGTGTTCTATCAGTCGCCACCTTGGTGCAATCCATGGAGGGGTTTTGGCCAAAATTTTTATAACTCAACTACTTAGGCATCATCACAGATCTCGAATGTACCTAATTTTAATGCTCATCAAGAATTTGTCATCAGGCGACAGTCAAATTGCACGGTAATCATCTACTTTATTTTCTCAAAAACTGAATTCCTGTGGAACAGAGTTACCAATATCAGAGGCCCAACAAGACAATTTCATTCCAATTTTTGTTACTTATTGCAAAATTCTTGGCCTTGTGTTCATTCTCACTAAGGCATATCAGTACGACCTTACAGTCTACTATTCGTAAAAGAAGTCAAAGAAAGATTTCATAGCGCATTACTTTCGCTGTCTACTAGCATAATGCATCTGATTTATCTTCTTTGACTATGTAGATTTATGAGCACCAGTTGTTGGTACCGCTTATCTTCCGACTCAGATGCTGAAGTAGATGAATAGCCGAGCAGTGTAAGAGTTCCAAATGAGTCAACGATATGAGCAAAAAAAAAGGTGTAACAAAATCGACTCCACCGAAAGTTCGTGTTGGGAACTTTTTCTCCATGGATAGAAGTTGTCTACTCATATAGCTGGCATGTGGCTGGTGTGTGTCATTACCGCTACGCCTCGTTTTTTTTTTGTGGGATGATTAGGTAATGTGATCGATGTCCTTGACAATGATATAAAGATCGGTGTTTGAGGACACTGTTCTGGTGCTATAAGAGCACAACGCGAACATATCCTATGGATAAACGCCTTGTGTAACCTAAAATTCCATCACCTCGTGACAAATGCCTAGCCGCCTGATTTTGTAGACGGAAGGCTTAATGCGTGGTAGTTAGCCTAGTTTATTTTGCTGATCAGTCTGCTTTCTCTCGAGATTTGAGGTTGCTCAGCTGAAACATTCTACGATTACCACGCCAGCGTCGTCAACACTTCAAGATTGGAAAGGGATTCGTTACCTTGCAACTAGATTACTCCCAGGCGTCGGCGGTTTTTGACATTCATATACTCGCAACTAGAAAAACTCTTAATGAAAACTATGAACTTATCGAACTCCTTCTTAGCTCGAGAGACCACGCTGGATCTTAACGCCCTTTGTACTTAGCAGTCGAATATCCAGGAGCACTCTAATCACATTTAAGTAGATCATTTTGAGGAATAGGTTGAACAAAAGCTATAACTCACTTCAAATAATAATAATAGGGTATGAAAAGAATTCTGTCGCATTTTCAAAATGAATAGAAAAAATTTTATTGCACACCGACTAAGCTCAAACTATAGACAACTTAACATTCAAAGTTGTCTTCTTCCATATCGGTCTCCTGGAGAATGAGCCAAATCGTCATTGAATTACGCACAAACTTGTCGGCCAACATCCGGCAACTCACCGATGGATTTTCACCAAATCGACTGACGACTGCTAGGCGATTAACTTCTTGTGGATGTCCTTCTCTGATTTGTCGGTCAGACGGTCTCCTTCTTCTGAAAGTCTTAAACCAACGCTGAGCTGTACGAACATGGCGAATTTCGTCACCACACGTTTGCAGTTTGTCGACGAACCTCAGGAGCGATGGCACGCAACTTGTAGTGGACGTGGGGCAACAGACGAATTTCTTCCTTGAACAGTTTCATTCTGAGGACTGTGCAGAAAAGTGATATATAGTTCGATGCGCAAGAAAACGAGCTTTTTGATGAGCTCCAATTCACTCAATATATATATATATATATAAAATTATTTTCTCAGGCAATGTGACATAGCTTCTTCTACAACCTATTAATTATTCCTAACTATACAAGGTCGATGTAACGTGGGGGAGGCAAGGGCGGGATGGGTACGTTTGTTACGGCAGCTCATCATGTAATCCCTCTCTATTATCTGATTTTAAGTCTTGAAAAGTACGATTCTATGGGGTTACTATGAATCTCTCGCAATTGCTAAAGGCAAGAGTCAATTTTCGTCATTAGTGAAGCCCAAGGGGGAAAACACATGACACTGTGCACATTCACATATGCTCATACACACACTTCTACAACTTATTAATTATTTCTGATAGGAGGGGATGGCGGTGTGCTACCACAATACATAGGTCACCGCTTTGCTACCACTCTTTCCTCGTGACAGTAGCAAGGCGATGGCTTGGGTGGTGTGATTCTAACACGCGCACCCGTTTTCGTTGGGGCTGTGGTTCAACTTCAAATTGGAATCTAATGTCTTGCATACCACTCAGTACTCTGGATCTATATTTATAACATCATAACACAGCAAAAAACTCCAGAACTTTTTGAATAGGTTTAACAAATCCAGGATTAGATAAGAATTGAGGGTGTGTGAACATAATCACATGGCACCTTGTCTTAAACTCATTTTCTATTCAGGGTAACAGTGCGCACTATCATAAATTAGCTGACACCTTTGTTCCATTTGACTTACTGACTTTGGGGGTCAGTTCATACGCATCTCACACAAGAGCATAGGTAGTCTTACACCTGATAACTCGTTGAGTGACTTCTCCTAAATAAAAAAAACGTTTATAAATCCCATGTATTTCCATTTATACTATAGGGAACCGCATGCTTATACGAATAACGTTAAAGGATACGTTCAGATTTTGAGCAAGGTGAAGTCGCCAAAACCTCATTCATTGATTCTTAAGAAGGCATAACAACCTCGCGCAAGCTCTGAGTGAAGATTGGCTAATAAGATATCTTTCTGTCACACAGTGCTTGAAAGCATTACGGTGAAGAATCTAAACAGATTATACATTTCAAGTTGCTGCAGATCAACTGGATTTGATCCATACGTGCTTACCTAAGCGAACCCTTGAAAGGCTGGTTGATGACAGCTACGATGGGATGTATCGAAGAAAGTGTGGTAGCGATGCGATGTCATCGGTCGTATAGTAGTAGCACGCTCCCACGATATAGGTGAAACGTGTGTTCAATTCCAAAGTGGATTCAGATGTTTTGTATATCGCTTAATACTCCTAGCTATATATTTGTAGAACCATAGCACTGCAGAAAATTAGTAAAAATAAAGAGGCGTTAAGGCAGAAACGTTGGCCATCGAGTTTTGAGGAAAAGGAAGTACCAACTTGATAAAGTTTAAAAAAAAAGAAAAGGACAGTTTCTGAGAACTTTTAGAAGTAATAAACTCACATAGATCATGAGTTGTTGTTTGGAAAAGTCTTTAGTGCTATTATGAGGCATACAACGTAAAATTTCTGATCAACAGCTCACTGTTTTTTATAGATTTCAGTGCTTATGATAAGTAACAGCTACCGTGAAGACTGATGGGTTACAGGCCACGAAATATGTGCAAAATAATTAGCAAAACTCTTTCAAATATACAAACAATGTGTTTGGCAGGTAGAAATTTGGTAAAATTCAGCAAATAATAGGAAAAGTCATGAGGTATGTCTATGGCACTTACATAGTGGTTAACGTACGTTTCGGCCTTCCAGCCTCATCAGTAGCACAGTAATTTTCATGTCTCTTCCCGATAATGCGCGCTTTCTCTTAGAAATGGGCCCAAGTTTCTCACCGCGTAACCCATTTCTAAGGAAACCTTGTGCGGTATCGCATGCAATTTGCAAGAACTCCAAGACCGACTCCGCTATAAAGCCAGACTAGAGTCAACCAACGAGCAAGAACAGCAAAACGTAGGAGCAATATCAACACCACCTGTTCCTCGAGCGTTCTTTAGACACCAAGATCCAAATATCAAGGTAGATGTCAGTTTTCGCATATTTTCGAACGAAACTCTCAGAATCCTTAAACACTATCGCGGAAAAAGGTTTGGTTCCAACCTAACATCGGCGCAGAAAAGCGGCATGCAGCAGATATGGGAACTAATAAATTCCAAAGCAATTAGACTATCAGTTAGTGACAAGGGAGGACAGTTAGTAGTAATTCCCAATCAGTTGGATATTGCGATATCGAAAAACTACCTTGAAGACGCCACAGTTTATCGCCCATCATCTGGTAAGAAATTCCAGAAACAGTATCGAAAACTGAACCAACAATGGGTAAAAATAGCAAGCTCGGCTGGTTTGAAGCCTTCCGTTATCTCTCAACTAAAACTTAGTCCACCATCATGTCCCGTCATAAGACTATACTATACTTACTTATTAAAACTCATAAGTTGGTATGCACTGATGATCTTTTGTCTACTAATCTATCAAATTTCAAAGTTAGGCCCATCATCAGGTGCGTAGGCGGATCAACGGACAGTATTATTCCAGCCCATCTCACAAACACCCAAATGTTCCTAGACCATTTACGTAACGCGTCCTCAAACAACGCGTACTTGATGGAATCTTTCGACGCAACCGCCCTTTATATGAACGTGTCGAGTAAATCCGCAATGCAAGCCATATACAAGCTTTTAACAGAGCGCGAAAGAACCACAAACATGTATGGCTTCTCCATTGGGCAGGTTATGGCTCCCCTAAAAGAGTGCCTAAACTGTTCAATCTTTAGATGGTCCGGGAACTATTTTGCTCAAATCAGAGGGCTGGCAATGGGACAACGACTAGCGCCAACACTTGCTATAGCCTTTATGTCTAAAGTTGAGAGCCCAATAATCGAACTCCGGCCGGTACTCTACTGTAGATACATAGATGACTGCTTTGTCGTCTGCTCAACCCAAAAGGAGATGGACAAATGCTTTGAACTGCTGAACAGTTAGTCAGAGTACATAAAGTTCACCCGTGGGAAACCGAAAGCAAATTAGCTCCCTCTTTTGAACGTTCAGGTCAACCTGTCCAAAAACTCCTAGAATACAAAATGGTACCTTAAACCAAGCAACAAAAACATCTTGGTTTATTACCTATCAGCCCATCCTTCACACATGAAACGCGCACTTCTTAAGAATATGTTCCGGACAGCGTCAAATGTGTGCACAGAGAAAGAACACAAGGTAGAATCTAAGCTTGGCGCGAAAAATAGTCATCTCTAATGGCTACGATACGGTAGGAGCTTTCCAGGTTAGATTTAGAGGAAATTCTATGTTCCCAAACGACAAGCCTGGCGAAATTAAGGTTCCTTCCCTCCTGCCTTTTATTTCGAACGAAATAAGTACAGCTATTGAACGCTGCCTGAAAAGAGCAGGTTTTGATGATTCGGTAGCAATAGTTGAAATACCCCAAAAACACTAAAGCGTCAATTAGTCCGCAACCGATTGTATGACCGCCTCTGCGAAACCAATGACCGCAAAGTTTGTCCGAACGGCAGAGACGGCGACTGTATGAGATCGGGTATAATTTACCTAATCTCTTGCGAGGCATGCGACGATGAGTGCATTGGCGAAACGGGTAGACCACTACTCCTCCGTGTAAAAGAGCACCTAGCTGGGTCATGCAACTGTGATTCAAAAACTCCACTATGCACAAATATTAACCAAAAACATGCAGGAGTAATATTCGGCGTCAAATTCACGATCCTCGCACAGGAATCAAGAACATCTGCGCGTAAAACATTAGAAGTCTTTTGGAAACATAACAAAGACCCGAAAATGAACCGAAAAGAGGAGTGCCTCCTAATCACGCGTGACCTCGAACCATATCTCAGGCCGATTTTTCCGGCTCGGGTTAGGCACAGCCCACTGATGCACTGACCTTAAGCGGCTGGTCTTCAATTAGTGATTGATGGCCCCAAACTTAAAAACGGTGAGTGTTTTAAAATGAAGCTTTTACTAGCGATCCAAAACACATTTCTAACGTTTTCTGCTAGGGTTATGGAGGTTTTTGGCTTAGTGAATTGTGGATCAATGTGATCTTTCCAGGCTCTGACGAAGGCGACCCGCCGAAACGTTAGCCACCTCGAATATTGTATATTCAAGTTGCATTACTGACTGTATTGCTGTATGCCTCGCTAATATTCGATAAATAATATCAATAACATCTCGGAACGGCTAAACAAAGAAACTATTCATTCATTCGGACTATGCCGAGGTTAATAGATAGTCGGTCTTGGGATTTACTACAGTGATTTTCGTTTTAACCAACCTCTTGAAAGGGGATATACCCCACCCCTCACATATAAAGGAATCGACAGCGAAAATGTTACACTGCATCAGTTGATCTTTTTATACACGTGCGTGTAACTTGTTCGTCGTCTATTACTTTGTATGCAGGAGGTACATGCCCTTATGAGGGTTTGGCTGAAACGAAGGGCACCGTGATACTGATGAGGCTGAAAGGCCGAAACGTAAGTCTAGCACTATGTAAGTGCCATAACAGACGTCTTGAAAAGCTCAAAGAATGTTATCAGATTAGACATTGTTCTAAGAGAGATCTCAAAAAACAGTAGTATATAATAGGAAAATTCTTCATTTAGATGTACGATTCAAAGCCTCTTTTATTGGTAGTATTCTTAACCGCCTACTTTAATCTGCCGGAGGTTTATTATTTCTTGCCAGAGAAAACAGTATCTGGTGTGTGTGAAATGCCAACAAGCTCATGGGCTTTCCGGCCTCTGCGGAATCGAAGGTGAACGTGTATGTTTCAACGTTGCCATGACAACTAAGAGACTTCAAGAAAGACAAGGACATGTAAAGACGAGTTTTTAAGTAGCTAAATGAGCACGTGGCATGACAATCAAATTTCTAACAAGTCAATACAGCGTTCGAAAATATCTTTACATATTTTGGGGACAAGGAGGTCGGTGACCGAGTGCATAATGATACAAAGCGTGCCTCAGCGCAGGGTTCATCCCCCAATCCAAACACTTTCCGGCATTCGATAGCAAACGCCTCATGGATCTTGACTATTCTCAACAAGGCAAGGGAACGTGTTCGACCAAAATTATACGCCTCTCACAAAGATGATTAATTGCTCAAACAATAATGGCGAGGAGAAGCATCGAATGCTAAGAGTACTGGGACTCGCACAATAAAGTTAGAAAGAAATAAAAAATTGTGATACTGATCAAATAAAGTGATAAAATAGAAAGCGATGTTGAAAGCATTGATCTTGGATGAGGAGAAAATCAAGAGCCGCCTTGAACAAAGAGATATCGTCAAGTAACTTTTTCTTTAGGAGCAAAAGTCGCCCATTACGAAGAAGCAGTGTTTGTTAAAGATACTATCATTTTCATTCGTAGAGTGCTCGGCTTCAGTGGGATCAGTTTTACGAAACTATAAGATATCATACATGGCAAGTAAAAATGAACTCTCGGTTCAATTCACTGGGACTACTTTTACACCTCATGTAACTCATTATGAAGCGAAAACATTTCTGCACTGCTTTTATTATTGCTACCAATGCTGACGTTGACATTGACGTTATTATTATCTACCGTAACTATCATCACTAACTCACAAATCACGCTGATGTGAGGAATCTCGAGTCATCTAGTTAAGAACCTATTGAGTTTGCGCGAATTTGGGTGATAGGCTAAGCCAAAACTAGAGACGTCAACATATCTTGTGCGAGAAGCAGATGCATTTGTCGGATCTGCTATTTGCCTCAATTGAATGAATTCGCATATGCTTCTATTGCGTGTATTCATTTGGGCATGTGTTTGTGCTGCCCCAGATGTGGTTTGTGAGCCACATACCATTTTATCCATGAAAAAGTATGGGCAGAGGTTGGCTTCCAGCTTCTGTGTCACTAGAAAAATGTATTTCTCGACTTACCTACTAAGCATATAACTAAAGCGATTCGTAATTGAAACGTTTCTACCAGGTGACGAAGTCTTAGATTTGTAGCTTTGTAGTAGGCTGAAAAAAAAGTTTTATCATGTACTTTTAGATAAGTGTCACCTTGTCTCTTATATTCTCGTGAAACTTCAATGAGTTTTTGTGGTCGCGTGGATGTGGTCCATGATACTGAATCCTCCTCGAAACCATGCTTGTTCGCTCGTCGTTCGGTCAGTAATAACAAGAACTTCGAATTAAGTTGGGAGCAAAGATTGAAAAACGTCGCCCTATCTCAATTTAGTAATTAACAGTTTCATTTGAACGACAATCCGAAGAAGTGTTTTGAGAGGTGTAGAAATAAGTTATGAAATTTTATATGAGATAGTTCACCTAACGCTTATTTCATAAGTGGAAGCAAATTAAAGGCACAGTAGTGCCCTTAGGAAAAATTGGAGATCACATTCAGGCAAGCTCAAGTAAGTTGTGAATCTTATAATTATACTTCTCTTTTTATTTTTCGTACTGTAAGTTTTAGGCATTGATTATGTGTTCCTTAATCCTCTCCTATTCATAATTTGATTCTTAGTAATTAGCAGGGAACAATTAAAAAACCGATCTCATTCGCTGGAGAGGAGCATTTCATATGAGTATTAATAATCACTCGAAAGCAGATATTAGAGGCTACAGCACCATATCACCGGTCTTCCAAAACACCTTTCTATAACGTTGTAGCATCAGATCAAAACTAAGTTCATACTCGCCTTTCTCCTCCTTTTTACCAGGAATTTAATTCGCTGGAAGTCGAAAGGCATATCAATGTTAGGGAATTTTTCGTAACATCTTAGCCAATCAGTATCTTCTTCTGTTTAGCCGCTCCGAGGTGTTATCGATATTATTTATTGAATATCAGCGAAGCATATAACAATACAGTTAATAATGTAGCACGAATATTACAACAGTTGTGGTAGCTAACGTTCCGGCAAGGTTCGCCATCTTCAGAGCCTGGAAAGGTCAAATTGATTCGCAAATTATTAAATCAAAGGCCTTCATAACCCTAGCAGAAAATGTAAAAGATAAATTTTGGTGTCGCATAGAAAAGACTTCATTTCAAAAACACTCAACGCTTAGATGTTTTAGGTCTTTCAATTAATCATTGAAGACCTGCCACTTGGAGTCTATGATAATGTAAGACTGTGCCTGGCTTAGGTCGGGAATATTAGCCTGAGATATGGTGCTAGGTCACGCGTTATTACGAGGCATTCTTCTTTGCGATTCAATTTTGGGCCTTTGCTATGTATCCAAAAGGCTTCCAAAGTTTTACGCGTAGACGTTTTCGATTCCTGTGCAAGGACCGTGAATTTAGCGTCAAAAATTTCGTCCTGGGATTTATTGCAAAGCGTTCCAGCCAAACATTTCCGACTAGTGAAAGAGATCCTGTCACTAAGACAAAAGATTGTCTTAGCTAGACAAACAATTATTTTCCTCCGTCGCTGTTTAAAACACCGAATCGTTCCCAACTTCATCAGGCGAAAACGACTTCACGGGCTATGCCGGCGACCAGCAGACGATCAACGAGTATTGAGCATCGAATTAGGACTACTACGAGAAGCACTTCGATTCAAACAAGATCTAATGTATTCTCATTTAAAGAAGTGTGAGTCGAAAGAATTTTGTTGTGTTCAGTATTTAGAGGATCCCCTTTGAAGGAGAATTAAGGGTGGGTCAATTTTGATTTGCAAATCTATTAGGTCAAATGCTTAAGTAACCTTATGCAGAAAATTTGAAAAACTCTTCAACAATTCACATAGGCAAACTTCAACAAAACACTATAACACCGTTAACGAAAGCCCTAAGAGTCTAACTGACATCAATAATGTGCTGGAAACATCAAGGGTCACCGTGTTAGGAGGCATGACTCTCCCCGATAATGCGCACTCGCTCTTAGAAATGGGCCCAAGTTTCTCACCAGCGCAATCCATTTCTAAGGAAACGCTGTGTAGTATCGCGTGCAATTTGCTAGAACTTCAAGATCGGCTCCGCTATAAAGCTAGACTAGAACCACCTAACAGGCGCGAACAGCAGAAAAATGTAGGGGCATTGCCAACACCGCCTTTTCCTCGAGCGTTCTTTAAACAACAAGGCCCTAATGAAGAGGTGGATATCAATTGTCGCATACTTTCGGACAAAACTCTTAGAATCCTTAATCACTATCGCGTAAAAAGTTTAGTTCCAGCCTAACATCGACGCAGAAAAACGGTGTACAACAGATACGGGAGCTAATAAAGTCCAAAACCATTCGACTATCAGTTAGTGATAAGGGAGGAGAGTTCGTGGTAATTCTCCATAAGTTGGATGTTGAGATAACGAAAAAACACCTAGAGGATACTACACTCTATCGTCCATCATCCAATAAGGAATCTCAAAAGCACTATCGAAAATTGAATAGTATCTGGGTAAAAATAGCAAGTTCGGCTGGTTTAAAATCTTCCGTTATTTCTCAACTAAAACTTAATCCACCATCATGCTCCGTCTTGTACCTACTTATTAAGACTCATAAGTTGAAATGTACTGATGATCTTGCGTCCACTGATCCATCAAAATTCAAAGTTAGACCCACCATCAGCTGTGTAGACGAGCCAACGGATAGAATAACGTGGTTTTCAAACTTAATACTAGTCCAACTACTAAAACACATACCAGCCCATCTTACCAATACCCAAATGTTCTTGGATCGTCTACGTAACGCGTCTCCCAACATCGCGTACGTAGTGGAATCGTTCGACGTAACCGCTCTTTATACAAACGTGTCGAATGAGTTCGCAATGCGAGCCATATGCGAGCTTCTTACGGAGCACGAACGAACTACGAACATGTATGGCTTCTCCATTTGGCAGGTCATGGCTCTTTTAAAAAAGTACCTAAGCTGTTCATTCTTTAGATGGTCTGGGAATTATTTTGCGCAGATCAGAGGGCTGGCAATGGGACAACGACTAGCTCCGACCCTTGCTATCGCTTTTATGTCTAAAGTAGAGGCACCAATATTCTATCTCCGGCCGTTGCTCTACTGTAGATATATAGATGATTGTTTTGTCGTCTGCTCAACGCAAGAGGAAATGGACAAATGTTTCGAGTTGTTAATTAGTCAGTCAGAGTACATAACGTTCACCCGTGAGAAACCTAAGGCAAATTGGCTTCCATTTTTAAACGTTCAAGTTAACCTCTACAAAAAGCTCCTGCAACACAAAGTGGTATCGTAAACCAAGCAACAAAAACAACCTGGCTCACTACCTATCTGCTCATCCCTCGCACACAAAATGCGCACTTATAAAAAACATGTTTCGAACAACTGGTAATTGTGCACAGGAAACGATCACAAGGTAGAATCTTTGAGCTTGGCGCGAAAAATAGCCACCTTCAATGGCTACAACACGATAGGAGCTTCTCGGGTTAAATTTAGAGGAAATTCGGCACCCCTATAAGAAAGTCTAGCGAGGTTAAAGTTTCATTCATCCTGCCTTTTATTTCTAACGAAGTCAGTGCAGCCATAAACGCTGCTTAAAAGGAGCAGGTTTAGATAATTCGGTAGCAGTAGTCAACATTCCACCTAAAACACTAAAACGCCAATTAGTCCGCAACCGGCTGTATGATCGTCTCTGCGAAACCAACGACTGCAAAGTTTGCCCAAACGGCAGATACGGCGACTGTATGAGGTCAGGTACAATTTACTTGTTCTCTTGCGAGGCATGCGGGGATGAATATATTGGCGAAACGGGTACTATCCCATACTCATCCACTCCGCATCCACGTAAAAGAGCACCTAGCTGGAAAACGTAATGCCGACCCAAAAACCCCACTAGGCATGCATAGGGAACAGAAGCATAAGGGAGCAGATATTGACGTTAAATTCACGGTCCTTGCACAGGAATCGAAAACGTCTACGCATAAAACTTTGGAAGCCTTTTGGATACATAGCAAAGGCCCAAAATTGAACCGCAAAGAAGAATGCCTCGTAATAACGCGTGACCTAGCACCATATCTCAGGCTAATATTCCCTACCTGAGCCAGGCACAGTCTTACATTAACACAAACTCCAAGTGGCAGGTCTTCAATGATTAATTGAAAGACCTAAAACATCTAAGCGTTGAGTGTTTTTGAAATGAAGTCTTTTCTATGCGACACCAAAATTTATCTTTTACATTTTCTGCTAGGGTTATGAAGGCCTTTGATTTAATAATTTGCGAATCAATTTGACCTTTCCAGGCTCTGAAGATGGCGAACCTTGCCGGAACGTTAGCCACCACAACTGTTGTAATATTCGTGCTGCATTATTAACTGTATTGTTATATGCTTCGCTGATATTCAATAAATAATATCGATAACACCTCGGAGCGGCTAAACAGAAGATGATACTGATTTATGCAAACTATGCCAAGATTAATAGATAGTCGGTCCTGGAATCTTAGCTAATCGTTTTATCTAGGATCTGCTTTGGAGCAGAAAAAAGTTCGTAATCTAATAACAAAATATCTGTCGTCCCGCCGCCCGGCCCTACCTCGCCTCCTGCCACGTCCCTCGCCTTGTCGAATAGCCTGCACTTTTCCAAATATGTAAAATTCGACCTTATTTTTTCTGCTAAGCCGTTTCCTCAGAAATTAAGCACATCATTAGAATCAGGATACATTACTCCTTCAGATGATTGCTAATTGCCTAAAGATAGAGCTCTGTTCGGCATCGTTTAGAGCACAAATCAAAAAACCAGAGGAGATCAAAAGATCAGAAGAGCTTTTCCAAAAAGAGCCACATTTTTGAATCATTTGAAGCTTATGCTATAGTTTGAGTTGAAGGAGTTTTGTGTAGCGGGATATAAACGAGATAAGAGAAAAAGCGCGGGGTGTGATAAAATATGATTTTTTTGAATGTTGTAGAGTTATAAGGAGGTGTTCTGAAAAACCTGAGATGTGGATCCACAAGTCTGGGCTATCGAAAGGTTTTTAACACTCCTATAAAATCTTCTCCCCATCAAATGAGATCGATTTTTTATTTGTCCCTTCCTAATCAAAAGAACCCAAAATTTCTATAAGGTGCAGGTTTATAGTTTTATAATTCGACCTAGTGCTCACGGCTCACCAAGCCATCCTTCTCCTCGGGTCAGTAAACTGCTACTAGGCTGGCCTCAGCCTGTCTGGGGAAATAAACATCACTGACTTGATACAGCAGGAGGCCACCGTCAGTCAAAGTAAAAGCTAGGTTTGCATGCAATCTCCTCGAGCGAATCTCAGAATTTGAGGCGAACGCATGGCGCATTCTTCAGGTAAAGATCAACGCTGAAAATTTTATCTTATCTTTTGATTTTCAATCGCTATAGTGACCTTGGATTGTAAGGATTCAGGACTAGTAAAACTCACAAATTCGTGTCGCTATATATAATTTCGAAGGTACAAAATGATCATGTGACCAATTGTTTTTAGATTTGATCACTTGTAGCTACGAGTGAAAGCGAATCGTATTATATGAGAGCTAAACGATACTTATGATTGAAATATGGGTAAATTCATGACAGTATAAAGATGTCCATAGCAGTTCAAAATTCGACCCTTTCGTAAGCATCTGTCTTTTCCTTTAAGCATTACAGGGCCTCAAAGCATCCAGCGGCGTTATTTCCAATACCAATAACCTCACTGAAATTTGTTCTATCATATCAGCCATGTACTGGCTATGAAACTCCTTTCATGCAAGTAAATCCATTGTTACTAGAAAATCACCGTTACGTTACCGAAGCGCGCCCAGCTCGATTCGCGTTGCACCCCAGGCGAAATACTGGCAGCTTGGTCAAAGGGCTAATGGAACTCTGCGTATCATGACCATCAGCCTTGGTAATTTGAAAATATCCTTGGCATCAATCACCAGAAGGTTTTCATACTTATTACCATGCTCAGTCAAGACGCAGATGTATTGAAGGTAGCAAAGTTTCCTTTCTACCGAAAAGTTCTCTTTAAGTTGAACAAATTTCTAAATTTGAAACATCGAGAAATCAAGGAAAATTAAAGAAGAAATAAGGTAAGTAAGTTTATCTGATATCCCTCGATGAACAGATTCTATTCAACGGACGTTGCAGCGATTTCTACTGACGTGATTAAAACTCACGCAGGTCATACATTTATCTGCCGCTTCAACTTTTTGTTTCGTAACCGCACTATCAGATTGTAAGTTACATAACATCAATAGTACCGTTCTTTTGACGATCTTATTCAATTTTCTTTCTTCCCATCTTCTCTGATCAATTTCACGTCATGTAAGTTCTTTTAATGAATTTATTAGGTTGAGTAGATATAGGGCATTTCCTATTCATCTCGTTAAGTCACGAATAAATATCACCCTTGTTTCTGCTTTGTGACCTATAGGTAAGTGGTATCGCCATAGTCGTTCTGGCCATTCCGTGACAAAAGGCTTAGCAGTGATCTCCTGGAGTGATCCACATTCAGTTGTCTTACTCTTCTACTCCTTCAATGACGAAATTCTCTGTAAGCTATCTATTACGTTGTTGTAAAATTGGACTCTGATATTTTATTATATTTCTTTTGTACAGATCTAGTAAATACCACTTTCGAAAGCTATGCTATTGTGCACTGCCGTAAAGTCAATATGTGCATTTTCTCATTAACCTTCCTTCCTACTCAAATTAATCATAAGCCTTCATTCATGTGGTCGGGAAGCACACTGTAAATCGGATAGTGGGCGTCTCCAAAAGATAAGATTTCTCCTACCTTTCGAAGGAGACTGAGAGACTACCTGTAAAAAACAAGTTTCCGCTAGAAACTTTGCAAGCTATATGCTCGCTACAGAAAGCTACACATGTTAATAATATAAAATTCTTGCTAATGTTCAGTTTTTGAGATATGTGCCATACAACCGTTCTCACGTCTTAATTCGTCTGAGAAAAGTGAATACATATCAAGCCTTTACAATAATCCGATCGTTTCGGGTATATCGCCACAAATACTGTGCGGCATGGGATACATTGCGGTTCTAGTGACTTATTTACTCTCCTTTTTTATGAACACACAAAAGTTGTCTGAAGCGTGACTTTTGCGAGATCGCGCTTCATGCGTTAAGGAAGTGAGAAGAAGTAATAAGCCAATACTCCTTACTACTTGGCTATCAGTAAAATTTTGTGTTATAGAATGTTCCGGATAAGTCAGTTTAGGAGTTAAGAACGGGCGCTAATTCGCTTACGATTTTCCTCGGGGATTTTTGTGTAAACTAACTGTTCATTTAACGGCCCATGAGATTATTCCATGTGCTCTTACGTGGAGCAAGTCGCAAAACAATCATGTAAGTATAGTTAGTAGAGCAGCGTCCGGACATCGATAAATGAAGCTTCACGTTTGATAATAAAAGGATTACAACGCTTCATGGCAGTCAGTGTCTCCTTCATCTACCCTCTTGTTCTCAAAGCACCGTTTGAATTAAGGATATATCGAGCAGATTGGATACTCACATGAGAGCCTTGATCTGGCCCGTTGGAAATACATACGTGCTTTTTAATATAGAGCTTGAATCTAGTGAGAAATATTTGGCGACATCAACGCTTGCCCTAAGATAGTGAAGCCGAGTTGCAGAACTACAGCGAACTCATGCGAGCTTAACTTCACAATTGGCAAGATGACTTCTTGTTATGTCTGTCATTTTATAACGCCCTGTAGTGCAATAAATCTAAATTTCAGATCACCTACTCTAGTGTGCTAATTCATTTAAAGTTTATTATAGAACTTGTAAGCATTATTACATGGTAAGCATCAACTTGTCGATATCGAAATTAGAAGAAGCCAAAGGTGCACCGCTCTTGCTTTAGGAAATTTTTTCCTTCATGGCTTTATAATTGCCTGCTCTTTTTCTAAAATTCTTCCTTCATTGACATGACAAATGATTTCCACTCTCGGGTGACTACTTGTCCTTGTTCGTAGCAACCTTTGGTGCGCTTGGGTTCAGTGGCGCATATATTTGTGTGCGCCTCTCAAACCCAAGCGCACCAAAGTTTGCTACGAACAAGGACAAGTACTCACTCAAGAGTGGAAATCATTAGCGAGGCAACCGATCAAAGTCGTATATATGCGCGCTGCTAAAAATCTCGTCGTATCTCAAGCGAGTTTACTTATCTTAGATAACACATGAAATGCGATTATGATGAACTGGCTTTCTCACCATTCTCGCGCATTTTATCAAATAATACTGAAGAGAACAAGAAAACTGTTGAAGGAATAAGAGGTTTATATTTTCCAGAATGGGTGCGATAAAAGAGGAGGTTCCATGGAATCAAAATTTTTGCTCTCAACTACTGTGACCTGAGACGAAGGTTTGTGATCTATCGAGCGTGCCAACTATATATTTTGAGCCGAGTGATACCGAAGAAAAGATGATGTGGCTCTTCCTGGGCTGACGGGTTTTTTTAATGTATCTGACTTTTTATGCTCTTGTTAGAAGTGCTATACGATAAACATGCGAATAAACATGCGGTTTTTAATCGATGATCGGTTTTTCGATTCCGTGATCAAAATTCGCTAAGTCTTCTATATTTCTACCTGGTGTGATACCAACTTGTCTTAGAGAACAGCAGCACTGCTTTGGCACATCGATGAGCCACCGCGAGTCGTTGAGAATCCTCAATATGCTTTTAGTGACCTTAAACGAGAGTGAAATCAAAAACGAATCCATGGCACATCTTTCAAGGATCGATCAGCCAAAACCTTCTATCGTTTTTATTTTTGTCTACTTTATCTACCAAACATATCGCCTACTGAATTGTAGACGTGAAGACTTGTCTATCACAAGTAGCTTGCCATTCCTTCCCGTAAAGACAAAGAGGAGCTTGCTTTGCAAAAGCGGCCACTAATCGCTTTTCAGTGTTCTTAACAATCACTTGGTTAAAGGCTCTTGGAAAATTAAAATAATAGCAAAAAAGGTGCATCCAAGATTGGGTCGGTATCACGTAGTCTATCTCCTAAATCAACCAACACCCCGGGAGGCACAAGGTCCATTATGTCAACGCTGGTCCACTATTACAGTTTAGGTTCAATTGTTTGCGAATTGATTATGATAAAATCTATTTTAAATGAAATTTCACACATTAGTAGAAAGCGATTGAAATTTTGGTCTACTGTATTGCAGGACCTTAAAAACGACAAGTTCGACAAGTGGTCATCCTGTCGTCTGCGGAGTTCAGCTTTGGTGAGTTTGTTGCACTTCCGGTACTCGGCGTTACGTTATTCGAACGACTAGTGATGTTGCCAAACATTTTTTCACCACGGTTCCTTTCGATTACACGCCATGGAATGAATAGGAAAATCTTACGCTGAATGGAAACTCTACTCGTGTATGTTATTAAATATTTGAACTTGAATCTTTTAGGGCTGCACTCTATGTGTGGTTTTTGAAAAGTTTTTTAGAGCTCTGCATGATTAGAAAATTATGCTCCACACGTGCAAAAATCTATTCGGTACAATACTGTACAAATTAAACCACGCGTAATAAAATTCGGTATTCGTAAAGTATGGATGCGAGCAAGCGAACCGGTTGCAAATGGTCGTGAGATACGCGCAATATGTAGTGTCGCTGGAATAATATTCATATATCGGCATTCTGTCTAAAAGTTTCATGTTTTCTGATGAGCAACCTAGACGTTGTCAGCAACAAAATCTATTCAGTACGATACAGTACAATAGTGGCTAGCGTTTTGGCAAGTTCGTCTTCTTCAGAGGCCTGCAAGAGTCTAATTGGCATGCAGTCTACTGAGTCAAGCACTTTCGGAGTGAAAGCAGATAAGATATCACAAATAAATGTCTCAGATATATCCAGTGATGTAGATTGCGAACGTTTTAACTCAGTCTGTTCTGAGTGGGATCTACCATCCAGTGGCATTTTCTGATTCCTCGCGATCGAACTCTAAGTCAGTGCTGCTTATCCTCCCACAGAAGCCTGAGATCAGTCTGGTAGTAAGTATCGCTAACCCAGTCTGTTCTAAAAAAATCGGGGCTGATGTGTAAAACTTTCGCGTCAAGCGGGACTAGAACACGCATCTCACTCTATCCGGGAATGCGTGCTCTATCCGTTACACTACTGGGCGCCCATTATGCACAACACTTTTTCTACGCTATAGCGCTTCTATACTGCCAGCCGCATAAATGGCTCTTCGATAGTTTTTCATTCCATGCATTTCTAAAATGGTCGCACCATGTCTGTCCCAAATCTCGTATGTAGAATATTTAATTTTGTGCAGTTTATGACTACAAACTCCAACGAGCCTGTTAAAATTGCTCAGTCACCAAACAAACTGAAAATATTACTACAGAAAGCGATTTCGACAACTTTACATAATCTTAAGACGAATGACTAATAAAAGACGAACGACTTGAGAACTTTGACCACGTGTATTTAGGCATGGAAACATTACTGAATATCTTTTATTCAGAGTTCTATGTTAAAAGTGTTCCGCTATGAATAATCTTTACTAAAACGAAGGTGACGTCCTGCGTTCCTGTTAGAGTATCAGACTAATGGCCAAATTATCGTGGATACGCGTCTCGGTTATATTGTAAATACTTCTTATATTCGAGATATTAATGTAGAATTTTTCCGGCGTCTATGAAATGCTAAGACAATTTCAACCAAGCTATGAATAAAAAAAAATGGAGCGTTCATGAATCGATGAATTACTTGACGGCCTTCAGTGAATTTTTTTCAGTTTAAGCAGGTAACTTTCCCACATCATTTGAACTGAAAAATTTAGCACTAATAGGCATCATCTTTATCATTATTCGTCTTTTATTCTACTGTTTCTATCGAAAGAGTGCCCATTGCTCGAAGTTAGTTCAATAGAGCTCGATAGTTTTACATGGTGTAGATAGGAGAATTTGCAGACAGCATGTGTATGCATTTTTTACCAACACAAAAGCATTGTGAAAAAGTGTGATTCAATGCCTTTCTTTCTTCACACTCATACAAGAGGATCATAGTGAAAAATCCATAACCAATTAAACATAATTAAACGCCTTTTACAAGCGCTTTTTCATCTGTCAGACGTGTTACTCTCTATGTAATATCAGGTTAGCTGATGTTATTGTTGAATGCATCTTCATACATTATTCATTGCTCTTCCATCTTGAAATTATAGCAGAAAATCTTTTCTCATATACTTATAAGATTGAAGCTCAACGATGAAGTAATGATCTCACTTAGTGTAAAATTAAGGTGCGAAGGATTTTTTATAAGGAAATTTTCTGCTACTTATAAAGATGTGATTGTGAGTGAAATAGTAAATCATCTCCATCCTCGTATTGAAATCTTCCAGATTTTCAATCCTGTGTTATTTGCAGTGATTCTCGACAACAAAAGTATTTTGTTCTCGTGAGGATCATGTGCACCAGCTGAATCCATGAGCGTTGTGAGCGTGTTGTTATGGTTCGATACAAATCATATTCGTTGGCAGTTTAGAATTATAAGAGAGGTATTTGTGGATTTGTGCAATTTCCATTTCTTAGAGTCTGAAAGGTGCTTTAGAACTTTTTGGTTCTTTATAACTTGCCTTCCAGTTGAATGCTGGTGTTGGAATTGTAATGATACCTGTCCATGGTTTGCTCTCAGCTGGAAATCGTATTTCAATAAGAAACGTCCCCTCACAAATCACAATGAGCCGATAAGCCAGTGCGGTGGATACTCTGATGTGAACTTGCAAAATGGTAATATTCTTTTTATTTTTTCGAACTTTTACTTTAGATTTTGTATTTATACAGAGAATGACATTTGATTATGGCATCTAAACATGTCCGCTATTCATCTCTGTGCACATCAAAATAGCTCTTTGTTTACACTCTTTTGCTAGTTATTTATTAACAGATGTTTTTGAACTTACTTTTTAGCCTTCACATTTAGAACTAAATGTCATATTTATGACAAATACTGATATCGGATGAATCAGATTTGAACTTTCAAGACTAAAGCAATAACTGCGAATATTAAGCATTTTCACGTGATCTACTCACAGATTTGGGTAGAAATGAAATACCAATTGAGATTCGATTGTTATAGTGCTTTCGATATGGTTTTCGACCAATCACGATAAACGGAATGTGCTATAGCTTAGTGTAAGCGGAGTAATGAAGATCGTATTGATCTCTCGTGCTGCGTTCTTTTTGAGGGATTATCTACTTAGTCGCCATGGCAGGTAAGAGGAACTCATCAGCGCTCATCATCACTAAGCGATTCAAAGCGAGCTAGTTAACATTCATAAAGCCGCCATCGCAGGAATGCTGCTTTGTTACTACCTCTACTCGACATTTTCATCCGCATCAACGAATAAATCCTGCTCTTTATCACCTGACTTTACACAATTATTCTGTGATTTTTTTTCTCTTTACTAATTATAAATAATTCACAAATGTTAATACTATATCCAATAGCTACGCAATGACCGTATCTCTTCAAGGTAGGTTCTAAGAAAAAATGCGTTACCTAAACGATTAGTTAGGCGAAAATGATGTCGTTTTCGTAGAGCTCTTCAGATAGGAGCTGTGATCGAAATACCACCGATAATTTCGATATCTGAGGTGCGAAGTAATTCGTAACCAAATGCACGAAAGCCCATTGAAACGCAAAATTTTATGATTACAAACGATAAAGACGGTGATTGCATGATTTTGGGGGAAGGTATATCCAGTATCTTGCAAAGCATGTGGAGATGAACACATCGTTAATTAGGTAGACAATTTTACTGAATATAAAAGACCACACAGCTTGAAAATCAACCGGAACACTCTACTGCGCACACATAGGGCAATGATTCCGCGGAGAATACTTGATATGAAGTCACCGTTAACGCGAAGCAATCTAGGACATCCGCCCATAACATTCATGAAACGCTTAGATAAATTCCAAAATTCAAAAATGGATCACAAAAAAGTGTCTTCTGTTCACGTGTGACCTCGTGAAATACCTACATCTGCATTTTTTAACCGAGAAACGAAAGTCACTTGCTCAATGCGTTTCAATTTCAACTGAGTTCGATCTATTAGTCCTGGAAATCTAATCAGTTCTCAGTTTTGACGCTGAACAGCAATTTCTGAGACCGTCGCTCTACTAATCGTCTTCAAGAAGGAAAAGCTTTGAAAAAGGCTTATGGACTAAGCGGATGTGTTTTGGAAAGACAACTTGAAAATTTGCGTGTGCACAAAAGAGTACCGTTGCCATCAAAGGGAACACTGAAATGCACGAGCGTTTCTAAATACATTTTGTGGAGTACACTTGGTGACGTTCAGGCAAACTTATCATTTTCATTTCCAGTTGGACGATATTATAAGATTGTGGTTTCTAGTGAGAGAAACAAGTTCACACTTAAGTTACTAGGAAGTGCTATAGTTATTAATTTCTGTTTAATGTCAACAAAGACTAAACCACGATTCTATACTCCTAGGGGCGTGGGTAGCGCAGTAATTAGCGAAATGTGGCAAAATTAGCGAGGTCAATTAATAGTCAGTTCTGGTAAGTCATAGTTTCTGAAATATGTCATCTTATCTCGTTATTTGGTAAGCTCAATCTTCGTAGAACGCAATTTTTGCTAAAATGTCAAAATGTCACGTTCGGGTACCTCTGCGTCTTCACTACAAACATCTATCACCGTAATGAATTGGAGGGAACCATCCCCAGGTGTGGTACAAGTAATGTGGACGCATAGAAATTGGAGACGAGCTTGATTCAATGTGGATTAGAACTACGCGACTTATGCACATTGTCAAATAACATCACTACACTTCACTCCCCACTCCTAAATGTGCATTTTTAGACGTTAAATATAGTATGTTGTATATGGCCGATTCATTTGAACAACTAGCAATCCGATTTGGATGATCAAGGTTGGACGGGGTGGATCTTTGCCACTTATGACAGGTTCAACTCCCGCCTGAGTTTTCGAGTTTTGCCCAACCACTCAGCATTCCTATACATCTAGTTCTCGCGTCATGACACTGCTATAAATACGGTAATTTGAAGAATTCTTGTACGTTATCTATTAAACAAATGCTGTCATATTAACTAGGTTTAATGCCAAAATATGCTTATCAGGCCAACCTTTGAATGCTGCTTGATGACAGCCTCGACACTTCATGTCCGCAGAGGAGGCTAGCAGAGTCAAGGCCTAGGTAACGTGGTGGTTATCAGCTACCCTACGGTAGAGTGAGACGCGGGTTCAAAACCATCCCAAGGTTTCGGGCATTGTATATCACCCAGAAGTCCTGGATATTATAGTTATAAACGTCATAACTCTACTTTGAGCCCTAAAATAAATGAATTTTCGTACATTCTCAATTAAACGTTGTATTGACAAGAGAAAAATGATTGAGTAGGTTAAATTAAAAATTTTTTCTTTCCAACTAGTGCAGAATTTTTGTTATCATAGAATTCCATAAAAAACAGTGGGACTGTTCTCCCGAGTTTTTTCCTACTCATTGCTTTATCGTATTGCTCCTTTAGATAATCACGGCTTTTCTCTACTTTTTTTTCCTGCATACCTTCTTATTCCCTTGATTTGATCACATCTTAGTCTTTTTCACTGGAATATCTACTTCTGAGAATAAAACGATTTCATTCACAGAAATAGCTTTCTTGATGGTTACACTTTTATCAATTACGTCGACAATAACACCTGTATCACCTGTCGTTTCGCTTATCGGCGAGTGACTCGAGCGGGCACCAGTAAACTCTATTCCTATCGCTGTGCAAAAGTAACCCACTGGTCCTTCACGCTTAAGGAAGTTCCCTGAGCATCATATCTTTGATCCGCACTTCTCTGGAGAAGTCGCGCATTGGGTCAGTGGTCTTCGTGTACAGCGCTTGGAAATGCCCGAGAGAGTCCAGCCAGTGGCGACGGCTCTCCGTTCCATCGGCGTGTCGCTGAAGTTGCATCACGTCTGTCCAGTCACACGTTATTTTCGATATTCGGAACTCGTAGTACGACGTCGTTGATCTTCGATCGCTGACGTGAGGTCGGAAGGTTCGAGCCCATTATCTCGGTTTGGCGAGATACGCGGTACTTCGATAGCATCGACCTTTCGACTTGTGCGGTCAATACAACGTCCAAGTGGCCTTTCATGCCTGCTTTACGTAGGCCGACCATGTTTCTTTCTGATGTATTACGTTGAGGGCTAGTGATAATCGTCCGAGTCTGAAAAAGGTGGGCGACGGAATTGGTAGGTGCTTTGACGCCTTCACCATGTCTTCGACACTACTCTTGAAAACGCTCACTCAAGCCGCTCGTTTTCAATTCTGCTTACCTCTGGAGCTAGGTCGCTCACGACGTTTGGCTTAACGACCAAAATGGACAACATACTGGAGAATGCGATAAGATAAGCGTTTCTTCTGTTAGCGTGATTGCGGGCATTCAAAATTCATGTAGTTCTTGTATAAGGCATCGTATGCAGATAGACTCAGTTGCATGACCTGCCTTTTTCGTGCAAGTGTTGTCTGAAAACGGTCATCCTCCATTCCACCTGACTGATGGTTAGTGCTATAGGTAAGGAGGGGGGGGGGGGGGGGGACGATATCATCAACGAAGCGAGACGGGTCTACAATTGTTGCCGTACGAGTTTTTCCACTCCTATCTTAGTTCATTCCCGTTTTTTCGCATATTCGCGGGAACGTCCTCGAATGCGTGGCAGTGGATCTACATATCGTTAGCAAGATTGCATCTTCTTGTCGACTCCTCTTCTTACCTCGACTGTGTATACTATTCGTTTATTATTAGTAGTTGTTTGAAGCCTTATATAGTGGCTCATGAAGGATCATTACCTCAGTACGCACTGCTTAAGTGACGTCTGGGTGTGCTAGAGCTTCTGGTATCTCGCACCTTTGTTCTCCTATCGCACTGAAATCGAAGGCTGCCTCTCAGTGATTCTGTACCGCAAGTGTAGACGGAGCAGAATCTCTATATAGATACTTCACTGAATCTCGCCATGTCGTGTTTGATCGTCGGCTATAGTAGGGATCTTGTGTATGAATTCCTGTCTATTCACTATGTACTCCATTCATTCACCCAATGCTCTGGTCTGTGCTGTTTAGGGCTAACCGAGTAAGAGTTTTTAGACGGCTGGGAGAGCAAGCAGATGGCGGTATATGCCAACGTCAGAAAGGTCTCCCTTTCTCAACAATAAGAATGGTCTTCCTGGGTTACCGTTGATGGGAACCTTTGTATTCATTAGCTAGCAAAAGTCGAGCCAGGTGTTGCTGAGAAGTGGCGCTAGGTTCTTCAGGTGCTCTGGTCTTATCCTGTTCTAGAACAGGTGTTGCTTTAGTCTTCCACGGACGCACAGCATGTCGAATTTCGGAACTGGAAATCGGTCAAAAAAGTCATCCTTCTTTGACCTATATGCTGCAAGAGATGGCTATATGAAGATTCGAACACTGATCGGGGATTATTTTTCCTGTTCTTTCTTGTAGTTGTAACCTGTCCATCAGGGCGTTGGTGTTAATCATCTGATCGTAGGAATTGGCGAAGCTTTGGTGAAATTGGCTAATAATGCTCATTTTCAACTTCTTCTAGCTTCGGCCAAAAGTGCTGTTCTTTTCTCTTTGGACTTTCTTTCATCCCTTCTCTTCAGCGCTTCGTAAGCTCGGAAATGAGGTGTTCGGTTGCCTGTAGTTTGGGCGATTCCTTTTTGACGTATTATTCAAGTGCTGCGAGACACCCGTCTCTTCATGACTTGGACTCTCGGCTTTCATAGCGCTGACGTGGAAATCTTGAGTGAGTCGCTCGTTTACTTCGTCGATGTTGGTCACGAGGTATCCTCAAATACGCCGAGGGCAATACTCGGATACAGCCAGTTCATGTAAGTTGAGGGACCTTGTTATTTTGATTAACAGCTCTTTATCTTGCCTCCGCGAAAAGTAGAACGTTGCGTGAAGATGATGTTATCGTTTCCATGTATGACATAGGAAACAAACAGCAAAAATCCAATTAGGCTGTACCCTTGATTTACTAAGATGTGGTCAATTTCGTATGGTGGCTCTCCCTTAGGAGACTTTAACATTTGTCACTGGATGATGCTTTTGAATTGTGGAGTTGGCCTGTATAGTTTTTCTAGTCGCCAGATAAACTCAGTAGCCTATCCCCTGTTTGCTCCATTCTAGCGTTCTGTAGCT